>PVKN010026260.1:0-13881 GCA_004027915.1 Capromys pilorides | reverse complement strand
AAACATCTGTGTCACAAACTACACTCCAGGAGACACTAAGGATCTGGGTGGGGGATGGGATTTGCAGTCACCCACAGAATGAGCTGTGGCACAGTTAATCCAAGGTGGAGACTACCAGAGCCATATCCTTCCCTGCCACACCAAAGAGCCCCTGCACCCAACCCTGAGTCACACACACACACACACACACACACACACACACACACACACACACCCAGCTCTCTGCCTGGGAGTCCAGGGCACCAGAGGACCAAGCACCAACTAGAGAGCCCATCTTTTGAGGTAGAAAAGTGGCAGAAGTCAGGACCATGTGTGAACCAAGTCACCAAATTCCTGGTGCATGTGCCATTGTCCCAGACAAGATATAAATTCAACGATAAAATTAATTAAAATTATTTCAATACCATGACCACAGAGCATTGAATTGCAGCATGATGCCCACTGAGCCCAGGACCCTGCACAGGTCACACGCCCATGGTCAGCTCTGTCCTCATCCTTCTGTCTCAGATTAATCATCCACCCTTTGGGGAGCATCCCTGGCCCCAACACCAACTCTGCTTCTCTAGTAGGGAATACGTCCCCCTAACCTCACACATGGCCCAGTTCATTTTAATTACCTATTTAGTGGGCTTAATAGTAGTCACTCATTGACTCAGTTTATTTAATTAAGCTCTACAGAGATGGAAACTAAATGTCTCTGGTTCACATTTATATCTCCAGTATGTACCACGGATGTAACATGCACTAAATATACATTTGCAAAACGAATGAGAAAGTTAGCACAAAGTTGGTCCTTAGCCTGCTTTCTTAAAAATGATGAGTTACTCTGAGAGCTAAAAAGTCCCCAGCCTTTCTCAGATGCCTATCAAGCAGCCTATAGGCTGAGGAAAAGAGAAGTATTTCAACTCCCTTCCTCCTGTTCTGCCCCCTTTCACTTCCCTCTTGCTAGGTGTCACGGCGATGAACCCATAGTTGACAAGAGGGAGTGAGGAGACCAGGAGAAGCTGATCTGCTTTTTCTGGGCATCACAACACAGGGGTCAGATCAGAGTCTTTCCCTATAGTTAATGCCCCATGGAGCTGTGACCTGCTCGGTGACCTTTGTTGCTCTGGAAAGGTTTCTGGCAAGCCTTCTCTCTACCAGAAAGCTCACTGTGTATAAGTGCAGCGCTTGTCCACAAACTTAGGGAAAGCACACACGGGCCATTGGAAAAGCCTGAGGTGACCGTTTTGTTTCAAGATGGAAAATGAAGTAACCACTGGGGCGTAATTTAATACCTCCAGAGAGGCAGTTTCTTGCATATGCAGCCAACTTCCTAATGGAGCTGAGGTCCATGCTATGATATCCTGAAGAGAGGGGGTGGACCCAGGGCCCTCCAAATCCAGGGACATGGAGAGCGGAGGCTGGAAGTGCAGAAGGCTCAGGCTAACTGGGCCCATTCCCTGCCAGCACCCGTGCACTGGCCACCTGCCTCTTAGCCCCACTCTCCTTCCACACTGGGAGCTGCTTTCCACTCCTAGAGAGGACACATTTAGAATGCCAGCTTCTCCCCAGCTCAAGCTTGATTCCCATGGAAACCACCAAAGGCGAGACAGAGACAAGCATTTTCTCCCCGGCCCAGATGCATTTAGAGAAAACTCCACACTCTCTAAAGCCCTTGTTGATATGGCCACTCCATTGCTTTTGTTTTTGTGGTGCTGGGAATCAAAGCTAGGGATTCAGGTGCGCTAGACAAGTTGTCTACCACTGCTACACCCCCTGCCCCAAAGGCACTGTATCTAAGGGGGCTTCCTTTAGAAATTCTCATGCTACCAACCACCCTCTCAGCAACATGGCAGATACAGGAGTGGGTTTCAAAGTTGGAGAAACTGGATTTTGAGGCTTGAATGCGGTGACTCTGGCTAAGGACCTAAACTTCTCCAAGCCTCAATGTTCTCACACATCCCCAACCCTAAGACGTACTCCTATCAGGCTCCTGCTCTTTCAACTGACTCATGGGAACCAGTTCCTTCTGGATCATATCCAGGAAAGAGAATCAGCATTCAGGCTCTGCGGCTCACTAGGTGACCTTACTGAGGCTCAATTTCAACACCTGTCAAGTGGGACTAATTTACAGGGTCATTGTGAAGATTCAATGTATTTATTCTTACTGGGTACTTAACACAGTGCCTGGGCTGAATGGTACTTGTTTAGTAATGGCTGGTGATGTCTCAGAATCTGAACTGAGTGGGTTTCCTTTAAAAAGCCCCTGAGGGGTGGGGAGATAGCTCAGTAGAATAAGCACTTTCCTGGCAAGTGCAAGGTCCTGCGTTCAATCACCAATACCGTAAAAACAAACAAACTAACAAACAGAGCCCCTGAACACCTCAGCAACTCCACAGGTTGGAAAAAAAGGGTCTAAGGGTCTGGTCCTCAGATGCTGAATCACCAGTGTCACCGTCAGAACACAGCCTTCCAAAGGTGTCTCCAGCCTGGGGTTGCCCGCCCACAGGCAGCAGGAGAAGAGGGCCCATCTTACCAGACCAAGGTTCAAGGTGTTGTTGTCATCTTCCGGCATGGGCAGGTACACAGCCAGGGCCACACAGTTGGCAAAGATGGTGAGCAAGATGATGATCTCAAAGGGTCTGATGCCACGGTTAAGGAGAGCCTCAAGGGAGGAGTGTAGCTCACGGGATTGAGGAGAAGAGGGCACTAAGGGTCAGTCTGGATTGTGACTATAATGTCACAGGGAGGTCTGGGGCCACAGGGTCTATCCCTACTGGCCTATAGGTTTCCACCTGGGTGCCTGGCTTCCTCCCTCAAGAACAGACACTTCCTCTTAGGCTCCTGAAGACCACAGGAACCTGGCTGAATCCCAGCACATCTTGCTCCTCCACTCTAAGCACTCCTGTTGTCTGTCCCTCCCATGAAGCCAGGGCTTTCTGCAACAGTGGCCAGGCAACCCTCTGAAAGGCCCCTTAGTGAAATGTCCAACAAGATGGGGGTCCAGATGCAGATTTGAATGAAGCTCCCTCAGGGCAGGCCTGGAGGGAAGGAAGATAGAAAAATGAAATCTGAACGTTCAGAGCCTTGTGCTTACAAGTGCGTACCCACCCACACCTCTCCTCTCCAAGACTCCTACTTGTCTTGATTTGCTTTCATTAGAAAACAAGAGTGTGTGGGGGCTGGGGAGATAGCTCAGTAGAGTAAGTGCTTGTCTGGCAAGTACAAGGTGCTGAGTTCAATCCCTGTTAGCTCAAAAAAAAAATAAATAAATAAATCTTGACTTAGAAAGCAAGGGTGTGGAAAGAGCTAGGGAAGGAAAAACAGGTTGGTAGTGTGTGGCTGGGGGGGAAGGGTATGGGGAGGCACTCTGCCGAGAAGCGCTGGCTTAGACAATCTCATTTCCTTCCCAGAAAGCTCTAGTGTTGGAGAACAGAGGAGGCCTATGGCAGAAGCTTACAGCAAGAGAAGGCTTGGGGAAGGAAAGATGGAGAAAAGGGAGAAGTGGGCCTAGTCGGCCTGCTCTGACCACTGAGGCAGGGAAGGAGAGGCCTAGGGCCTGATAAGGAGAGCCAGGCTGACCTGACCCCACACTCCGTCTCCACTGCCTTCCAGTTATCCCTCCTCCCGTCTTCCAAAGGGCAGCTGGAGGGAGCCCATCTTCCACAGCAGTGTAGAAATATTTCAAGCATTCCTGACCCTCTCAGAAACCGTTCAACATAGGCTGCCTCTCTTCTGTAGCTTCTTCCTCCTTTCCCCAAATAACTCAGATATTTTCATCACTCTTCCTCCTCTCCAAGCTCAGGCAAAATAAAAGGGGATTCGAAGTCCCTGTCCCCAGGGCAGTAAGTCTGAGCCAAAGCAGCCAGACTGGGCCCAGTGTTGGAGCTGCTAAGGACAGGCCTTCCTTCAAACCCAGGTCTCTTCCAGCTCCGCTCCCCAGCCCGGCCTGGGTCCAGGGAAGCTTTCCTTCAACGTCACACTCTTCACCTTTGCCCCTCTCACCAAGGAAGCTGATTTCCTCAGAGAGGCTACTGTTCCCCAGCCCCACCATCTTATTCCAAACTGAGACCATGGCTTCAAAATCCTGAGGGGCACCCTACGGTGCTAAGGCCAGAGGCACAGCTGAATGCAGTCCCCATGCACAGACCCCTCCCTCAGAGAGTGGACAGTCTCTCTGGTTGGTGGTCCTTCAAGCCCCAGGAAGCCCTCCAACCCCAGCCCTGCTCTCCGGCATGGGATAGGTCTTTCTTCCTTCCCAAAGGTTCCTCAGGCCTGCTGAGGCAGCTCACTCCAGCCCAAAGCCCAGCCACCCCAGTGCTCCAAGTCCATGATTGGTGACTACCCCCACATCACACAAAGTCCCTCACTGCTGGTTCAAAGGATACTTCCATTCCACGATGCTGATGCAGGCCTTCCTCAAGGGGTTCTGCAGGGTCAGACAGAACAAAGCCCGGGGAGGCCTGGGCAGAATCTCAGGAACAGGCTTCTTGGGCTGTTTCTTCCTCAGGTTCTCATCTTGGGGTGAGGACGGCTCCATGGCTTCCCTAGCAACCCCCTACTTCCCCACTCCCCCACCCCACTGTCTTCTCCCTGCGTCCCCAATTCCCCCACCTTGGGGACTGGGTCTGGCTGAGCCTGTCTTGCTGAGCCAGCCTAGTGGGGACAGGACTGGGGGTGGAGGATTACTCTTCCTGCTCCCAGCGAGTAAAATTAGCCTCCCCTGGCTCCCTGCTGCCCAGCCTGAGCTCCTGAGGCCAGGCAGCTGTCACTCCTCCCAGCCCCACCACTGACATCCCAATTCGTCCTCTGAGGAAGGTGGGGGCTGGGAAAGGAGCTCACCCACAGGCCTAGGGTAAAACAGGGGTATAAGTGATTGACACAAGGTTTCAAGGCTGGGGCAATAGAATTCAGAAAGGGGGCAACTAAAGGGTACAGTCTCAAGCTTCAGACTGGAGCTTTGCAACACTGTCCTGAGAGTGCTGCATGGCCTAGCTCAGCACAGCTCCATAGCACCCCCTACCCCCTATCTCAGTACCTGCAGAGATCTGTGCAAGCCTCCCCATCCTCCCCATCCTCCCCTGATCATGTTGGCCTCCATGGGGAACAGTGAACCACTTGGGGTGGTTGGGATGGAAGGCTCCCAGGACAGCCTCAAAAGCACTCACAGTTGACCCCGACCTGTCACGCTTCACAGTGGCACTAGGTCTCCTCCCTACCCTAGTGCAAGAGGATCTGAGACTACACCTCCTGCATGCAGGAGTGTATACCTCAGGGTGTACCAAGGGCTCTGTACACGTTAAGAGAACACCCCCACACACCCCAGCCCCATGAGCTCCATTGTCAGTGAGAAAGGAGCTGGGGCCGAGTGTCAGCAGAGACCAAGGTCTGAGAACCGCAACACTCCACAGTTCTTTTATTTAGCTCTCTAGTGCAAACACAGTGCCAGTGGGCTCCAGAGGGCTGCAAACCTTAGGGTAGGAACTGTACTCAGGTAGGAAAATCCCAGAGGCCACATGGAAGGATGGGGTATGTGGCAGGGGGTGTGGTGGGTGTGTGTGTGATCAGGGAAGCCAGAGAGACCCAGGAGTGGACACATGGGGCCTCCTTCCGGAATATCCGCGTCCCTGCGGTGCGAGGTCCCTCTCTCAAGGCACAACGAGTTCCTTGAGCAAGTCAAGCATCTGAGGCTGTCCCCCAAATGGGGTGCATCCGAACCAAAGCTCTGTAAGCTTCTGGGGCCTGGGGAGTTGGGGCTGCCCTGCAGCAACAGAGTACAGAGTAGAGCCTCTAGAGCCAAGCTGGACTCGGAATTCCTCCAACGCAGGCTGAGGCAGAGCAGGGCTGGACCCAGGGAGTGTCAGTCCTGGGTGGCCCCCTGCAGCTGTCCCAGGCAGCAGGCAAGAAGGCACTCAAGAGATGCTCTGCAGCGACCCAAGCTGGTGGGGGTGCGAGCGCTCCGGACCTCCAAGCTTTAGTCCCCTGCCTTGAGAAGGGGGTGGGGTGGGGAGCGGGTGGGCTGCTCCCCGCAGTTAGCCGGCTGCAGGGCATCAATGGCTAGATTCCTCTGACTCAAAGAAGGGCGAGCAGGAGAAGCGGGAGGATTCGGAAGGCTCGGGCAGCAGCGAAGGGGGCGCCAGAGCCTCGTCGTCTCCGGGGCAGTCGGGTTGGGGGGCTGCGGGCGGCGCGGGGCCAGGGCTACCGTCGGGGGCCTCGCTCAGCAGCTCCTGCAGGTACTTAATGTAGCGGATGGCAGCGCGCAGCGTCTCCACCTTGCTGAGGCGCTTCTCGGCCAGGGCGCCAGGCAGGTGGCCCCGGAGGCGTGCGTAGCCCTCGTTGACGCACTTGACGCGCTGCCGCTCGCGCTCGTTGCGCTTCTGGATGAAGGCGGGTTCGAAGGGGCAGTCGTAGACCCCGAAGGCGCCGGGGAACGGCACGTAGGGCAGCACTCCGGCGTAACCTTCATAGTAAGGCGGCTCGGCCGGCGCCGGGTACAGCAGGAAGGGCGCATTGCCCAGGGGCTCGGCGGGGCGCAGTGGCGCCGGCCTGGGTGGGGGCATGACGCCCAGCTGCATGCAGCTAGGGGACCCTACAGACCTCGGTTCCACCAGGGCCCGGCAGAAGTTATTGTTCATGGTGTCACGGTAGCCGGACCCAGAGTGAGAAGGGCCCTAAGTGGTCCCTGCTAGGGGTCTGCCCGGTCTGACCACCGGACAAGTCACATCGCCAACAGCACCTCTGCAGCACTTGCTAGGGTCTCTTTTTGTCCCTTGGAGTGGCTTCCAAGGACTCTCTGATGCGAACCATTGCTCTGGAGAATCGCGGCCCCTTGCAGCGGCTCCGCGGGGGTGCTTTCCAGCCCCGCTCTGGAGCTGCAGATCTCTGAAGGCCCTCGCCGCCCTCCACTTCCACTCGCGGGCAGCGGCAGGGCTGTGCGACCTGCTTCCTGCAGCCTTGCTGGGCACCGCCTGCTGACACTGGCCGCAGCCTCCAAGTCGGTGTGTGCAGGGGCGGCCCCAGTGCCTGGTTCTTGTTCCTCAGCTTGGGGATCCCTAGGCTGTCCGAGGGTCCTGTGTTGAAGGCAGCTGTCAGGAACGCACTAGCTCAGCACATGGGGTTTTATTTTTCTTTTTTCTGAAAAAAAAAAAAGGGGGGATAGTGACTGTGTTAGGGACATTTTGTGTCCCTCTTAGCCCCCGAGGGATTGTTGCACTGTGAGGGGGAGGGAGTGTTGCTTCTGGAGGTGGTGCAGATTGGGGTTCAAATCATCCCTGAATAGCCTCCTTGAGCCCTAATTTCCATAAAGGAAAACACTGAAAAGATCCTTCGGAAGAGATCAATAAAGTAGGAGAATCAAATACGGAAAAAGTGTACCCCAAAACGCCGCCTCCAGAACCTGGCTGAAGCAAGTGTCCAGTGTCCCCTTTGCAGCATTTCTGATAAAACCAATATAAAAATGCCCCATGATGTCATTTGCTTTGAGAATTTGGATCACTTCTAGGGACAAACGTTTGAAAGGGGCTCAGAAATGACCATTGGCAGTCGGGATTGCAGCAGCAATCCTAAATTAACTCTCAGCAAGAGAAACTCAGGTAGCGTTGGCACTTTGAAAGCCCTCTGTGGGGCAGAGTCAATGGCCAACCCCTTCCCTGCCCAGACCATGTGAGTCCCTGATACACCCTCCCCGCAACCCGGGCTTCGTTTTACAGAGGAGTCTGTCCTTGCACTGCTGCATACATACCACGAGCCCAGCTGGCCCGGGCAAGCAATACTGTTCCACAGACCTTGTTGAATAAGTGAGAGAGGGGGCCAGGTGGGAGTGGGGCTTGTCAGGGTGGGACTTAATTACATGTAGCTTTCCCCAGGTTTTAGGAAGCTGTTATTTCAGAGATAATTGATCATGTTGAGTTTAAATGCCACCAAACCTCATCACCAGTAATTATCAGATCCAGGTTAAGTGTGGTTTCTCCTAGGAAGCTGCTCTGCCCTTGCTCCCCTCTCTTGTGCGTGCCCAGTGTCCCTAAATGCCATCTTAACGCTCATTGCACTGTTGCTGCTCGTCTGTGTTTTCTGAATGAACAGGTGAGTATTGTGTCCACAGAGACCAGGAAGTGTGGGACCAGTGGACTAAGCTCCATGAGACAGAAAGGGGCTGCTCTCTCCCTGACGAGTAGGTCAGTGGCAAACCCAGATTCCCTGGGCTGTCTCCTGTGCCCTCCCGCCTTTGTCCTTTTGCAGACCTTGAGTCTGTTCCTAGCCAGCTTTGTCTTCCATGCTGAATGAAAACCTAAAAAAAGAAATCAAGGATTCAAAGCATTGTGATACTTGTGCATGTTCTCAAGTAAATAAATATGCAGGAGAGAACAGGATTGGTTCCCATATGCCTCCCTTCTCCACAGCCTCCAAGGGCTCCTCAGTATTTTAAAGAAAAGGTTCTGCAATACCTCCTCTTCCAAATGAACACATGCTTCACCAGGTCAGTGACGCTCTCCTTACTCTGCTTATTCCCCACATCTTACTCTGACTCTGGGTTTGGGGCCTCAGTACCCCTCTCTGCTCTGCCCAGCCCTGTCATCCATAGGGAAGGGCACAGATACAGCTTCTGTCATGCTGTGGAGCCTCCTAGCTCCTAGCAGGGGCTTTCAAGACTATGAATTCTGAGATTTACCCGGAGCACCCAGAGGACCACATTAGTGTCTACTTCCTCGTGCCCAGCCTTTCATTCAGTACTGGGCATGTAGAGCCTGCTCAGCCTAGTTGCTAGCAGCCCCCTTCTGTAAGTTTGGGATCCAGACTATTCTCTCCCATATGTTACCCCTCTGGTCATAGTCAACTTAATTCTTTAACTTTGATCTGATAGAGGTTAGAAATGTGTTTGCATAAATGACAATATTTAAGAGTTATGACTTAGCCTTGGTTGGTGTTTCAATACTCATAGCTTATTTATTTTTAAATTAAATAACCCATATCCTATTTACATTTTTTTCATAAAACTGGCTCAGGCAAGAAGTTTCATGGCAGAACCATGGATTGCTCTGTGAATTTCGTCTTTACTGCTAGATCAGAATGGATACCTGGCCAGGGAGAACAAGTAGGAGCACACCTGTGAGCGAAGAGGTTCTTCCCTCTCACAGACCCTCTGCCCTCTGCAGAAGCCGGGTGATGTCACCTGACCCATCATTGCTAAGCAGTATGATACTCAGTAGAAATACATGGAAGGCCTTCCACACACAGGGACTGCCCCGGTACTGCTGTAAAGCAGTCAACAAGCGCTACTGTGCAATTCCTACAAGCATAGCTATTGCTTATTACTTATGGTATACAAAACACTGCTAAGTGCTGGGTATGAGTCATCTCATTGGTTCTTACACCATTCTTGTTCATATTATCTGATTTTCTTTCTTTCTTTCTTTCTTTCTTTCTTTCTTTTTTTTTAATGAGCAGAAGATATTTATTGAGGGAAAAAAAGCTCCTGTTCAAGAGAGGGACAGGAGGGGATCCTGAGTGAGTGTTCCCCGGAAGCTGTCTCTTCCAGGGACTTTTATAGAGGTGAGGCATAGGAACTCACTTAGGTGGGTATGCGGTAGGACAAAGACTATGGTCAACCAATGAGATTACAAGCACCATTGCTCACATAACATTGATTAAAATTGGGATCCAATGGGAAGGCAAGTCACGTAGCAAGCAGGCAAGAACACCACCTATTGAGCTTGGGCTTGTGACTCTTTCCAGGGTCCTTCAAGGTGTTTGATGTCTACTTAGAATATCAATCCCTGATGCCCATCCCTTATTATCTGGTTTTCTAGGTGAGACCGCAGATGTACATGAAGGCTCAGCCAGCTGCTCAAGATGTCATGGTTAATAATGGTGGACTAATAAATAATAATCAACTTTCTCTTCTTTCCCCAGTATTTCTCCTAGTGTCTTTGCCCTGATCAAATAATCAGAAAGATTTCACTGATCTAACAAAAAAGATCTCATTAAATTATGATTCCTATTGGAGAGAAGTGCCACTGCAGAATAATTGTTCTAGTGATGGTATTTACCTCTGCTGTGGCAAGAGTATTACAAGTCACTTTGGTTATCCTAGAGAATATAATGTTCCCAGGAAGATGTTCTTACCAGGGTAGTTCACAGAGTCCTGTTGCTGGGAAAAGCACTGAGTCAAGCACCAGAAGCTATCTCCTGGGAGCCCCCTTGCCTAGGCTTAGGAAACCAGTAGATTCCCTGGCAGGGCAGAGCCTGCCAGCAGCCAAAACCTTCCTTCAGGCTCAGTTCCCTTGCCTGGGTGGAACCAGTTGTTAACAGCGCCACTGTGTGGTGAGCAGAAGCAATGGCAGTGGCAGGTGGGTGACGTTCCAGGTCATGGTGCACATGACCGTAATTCCCTGAGTGTTTTTGGAAAATTCAGGGTAAGGGAGGACCCTCGAGGAAAATCTACTGAGATTTCTGTCAGTCTGCTAATGTTTTTTCCCTTGAGTTCATGAAGGAATTCGCATCACTTAAAATTTCCTGATATACACATAGATGAAATAAGTTTAATGAAATGTGCTTTAAAAAATAAAATTAGTTCATTGTTTCAGTATTAGGCAATTTCCAGAATACAAGAGAGTTGAAAACGGCATCCAGTAGCCTTCTCCTGTGTAATAGCCCCAGTGGCCACTACCGAGAGAATGTTGTTGAGTGGGGAGTGGGGAGCAGGTCAGGGTGCCAGCGGCAGGCAGGAGGTACCAGGCGTCCTACCACCCGGCTTTCTTGGGAGGCATTCTCCACCAAGCCTTCTTGTCATGCCTGTGACATGGGCACACTTGTGCCCCATACAGTTTGTGGTGGTCAGCTCTCACCAGGCACTGTGTAAAGGGCTCTATGATCTCCAGCCCACTGTGGAGCAGAGGGCTAACCTGGCAGTGGTGTGGTGGGGGAGAGTCCAGGCCTTGGTCCCCGTGCCTTCTGCTGCGCACTGCACAGTGTGTGATATCTGCTTCGCCAGCATGGACACATCCTGTCACATAAAGGCTCTAATTGTGACCTCTCCTGAAGGATGGGGGGATGCTATTACAGCCTACTGCGGTTGGCTATTATAACCGGCCTGCTGATCCTTGTCCCAGCTCTCTCCCGGGCACCCTGTGTTTACCAGGCTCCCTTGCCCCAATTTTAGATTCCTTGGCCCTTGCCCAGCCCAACTGGCAAGTTAAGCACGAGAACTCCAGCCTTACACTTTGTCTTTGAGGCACACAATTCAGGCTTAATAGACGTTTGTTGATTGAGACTGGTTGGGCCTCTTGGAAGGGCTGAGCTATTCATTCAGCAAAAGCAGATCAGATCTTAGAATAGGGTGGGCTGCTTAAAGAATAGACAACATCATTTACTTTCTCAGTCTTTCTCACTGTTTTCAAAGGAGCCAGAGTTAGAGGTCTGGGCTCAGAACTTGGCTGAACTCTCCCCCTTGCAATGGGAGGCTCCTGGCTCCAGAAGCAGCTTGGAGGAGAGCGAGCTCATGACGGTGCCTCTGCTCCTCCCTCCCCCTGCAAGATCCTCCACAGGTCCTCAGCAACAAATCTACCCCCAGAGTGCCCTGCCCTCCTGTCCACGCCACTGCCAGGAAAAGGACTCTAAGCAACAGCACCAGCGTTGTAGCACCTGCTCACACATTCTCCTGCCTCTAGGTTAGGTGGCCACCAAGCATTTCTGCAAAACGTCCTTGGTCAGATACTCAGAGCAGCACAACTGGAAGTTATCCTTCTGGCAACTCCTGGGGCAGATTTGCCTCCTAGAGGAAACCCAGCAGTTAAGAAGCCTCTTTGCCTTTTAACCAGAATTTCCAAATGGACTACAGAACACATTTTTTAAATTCCTAAGCTAACATCAAATAGAAAGCACATGAAGAAATTCTGCCTTAACACCTCTACAATAAGCTCACTTAAAAAAAACTGTGGCCCTTCCTCTGTTAGAGGCCTGCCCTCTAGCCTGTGTTTCTAGGATGATCTCTCCACTCTCACCATGCATATGTCCCACACTTCCAAATCTATATTGTTCAAGTCATTTCTTGGTGAGAACACACACAGTGCAGGGTTGGGCTGAGGACACCAGGCACCACAGGTCAACTTGCATACCTTTCGATTCTTCCTCTGCATGGATACACTCTGCCAGCCTGTCTGGGCCTCACAGAACAAGGCCCTGCACCTGCTCAGCCCATGCACCAAGCTCCATGCCATCCCTTCTCTGTCAGCTTTGCAAACCTCTGATTGTTCCCAAGCAGCCTGTCTGCAGCCACTGTCACCAAGAGGAAAGCACTGCAGAGCTTTGGCAGGGTGATCGAGCCATCCCCTCAAACATGTTGTCATTTCACTGAGAATATCAAGGAAGAGGGAGGTACAGAGGGGAAAGCTGGTGTGGATTAGATGTCTTCCAGTGGCTGCCCTTTGGTTTGGTGTGCTACTTTCTTAACCCCATGTAATCTTCTCACTGAGAAGAGGTAGGCATCATTGTTTCCGTTTACAGAGGAAGAAATTGAAGCTCAGAGAGTTTGGAGGCCTGTGATGTTGCTTACCAGGGTGATTGGGTTCAGGCATGAGGATAGACAGGGATCTCCAGCTTTTTATGGGACTCCCGATCATTACAGGATCTCCTAGGCCCAAGCTGGGTGAGTGGTTTGGTCTCTCCTAATGCCAAGACCATAATCTGGTATTTGGAATACTGAGTTCCAAGAGAGAATTTCCAAGAGGCAGCTACCTCCACTCCCCAAGAAAGATGCCAGGCTCCCACCTCTGAGCCCCCCAGGGTGCTGGAAGGAAACCCTTATAGCACCTCCCTGCTCAGGGGCCAAGGACTATAAGTCAGTAGCCATGCCCAACACCCACCCTGCGCTTGCTTGTGTGCCAGACACTGCAGAAAGGGTACCGTGATTCTCACTACAACCCTAACATGTCAGGACTGGTACTTGCCCTCATTCACCAGTGAGGAGACTGAGGTCTAGATAGTGAAGCACCTTGTGCAAGGTCACCCAGCTGACACAGGCCAGAGTTAGGATTTACACCCAGGCACTTGGTCTTCTGAGTAAGCACCACTCACTGTGGACACAGTGGAGTCCAGTCCTGCCTGAGAGGTGAAAGCAGAAAGGAATCAGGAGAAGGACAGGACCCTCCTGATGCTGGCAGAAGGAAAACACGCTGTGCTCCCATGCTGGCCCTACTCCTGACATTCTAGAACTGGGAGGACTGGGCCATACTGGGCCCAGGACACCCAGGACTGGGGGTGATGGCCAAATAAGCCAGCTGGTGAGATCTCTTGTGAACTGTAGAGTTCCGGACTGAGAGCAAAAGGCTGTCATTACTGGCCTTGGTGATTGCCATTTTAAAGGTAGCAGCCAGCACCAGGTGCCATGCTCTCTCTGTGTGATGGCAGAGAGTGTTGGGCCTGCTTCTCAGATATCCTTTCAAGCACACAATGAGCTTTGGGAAAGATGCTTTGTTGCATTTATCCCTAGCAGGTCTGCTAGATTTGCATTCAGAGACAGTGACCTGCTCTCAGGCACCACTGGGAGCTTGGAATTCAGAGCATGCCTGGACCAGAGAACAGCTAGCCCTTCTGTGGCCCTTCCATGCCCACAACCAGTCTAAATGACACACCTGCTGGGAACCGGGGAGATAGCTCTGTGGCACAAGTGCCTGCCTGGAAAATGCAAGGTCATGAGTTTGAACCCTGATCCCGCCAAAAAAAAAAAAAAAAATCAATAAATGACACACCTGCATGTGTGTGCACAAACACACAGACATTAATGCTCATGGAAGGGTGGACACTATTTGATAGATAGGAAAATTGAGACACCGAGAGGTAAAGTAATTGTTTCAAGGTCAGATGGCTGATGAGGGCTGAACTTGGGATTCAGGAGAACCTGGC
>PVKN010026259.1:0-13879 GCA_004027915.1 Capromys pilorides | reverse complement strand
GGTGGGTAGATGGATAGGTGGGTGGATGGGTGGATGGATAGGTAGATGAATGGGTGAGTGGATGGGTGAGTGGATATATGGATGGGTAGGTGGGTGGGTGGGTAGGTGGATGGATGTGTAGGTGGGTAAGAGAATGGATGGATGGATAGATGGATGGATGGACAAATGACTAACTTATGATGTCTGTCTAACTTGTGATGTTCAAACTAAAACTAAAATCCCAGTGGTCACCTAATTCTGAATTATTTACTAGGTGCCTCTATTCTTTCACTCCACACTGCCCACAAATGCACTTCCATTTCAGGATGCTGTGTTCCAGAGGTAAGTGGTAGTGGCTTCCTTTGATCATTTTCTCTCAGAGTGCACCATCCCTCCCAAGGGCTGGTCCAGTTGGAAATCCTAAGTATCTGTACCTGGACAGCAAAGCCAATTCAAATATGTCACAGCTGAATGTACGCCTTCCAGATCATCATCACTGTGGCACGGGCCTCCAGGGTCGGTGACCATGAGCAGTGCCACAAAACATCCAGAAAGTGCCAATAAAGAAAAATACAGTTTCCTCCACTGACCTTTTCCCCCCAGACCAAACAGAAAATTGGAATCTCTTGGATCAAGCACACAGTATTCATAATTTTAAGTCTAATTACTTAAAGCAAGTATCTTAGCTTTAAATGTTTTAATAATATGATGGAGACCACCATGAAGCCATTCTGAGCAGGATTTAATGTTAACCAATTGACTTTCGTGTTTACATGGAAATTTGCCCAAGGCTTAGGCCCTTGTCTAGAGATGGGATTCAGGCTCATAGTAAGTGAACCTCTGTGAGTCACTGGACCCTGCTGAGGCCTGTGCAGTTGGGGCCCCTCAAAGGACAAGAAAAGGCAACAGCTGAGGATGCCTGGCTCCAAACCCAATTAACTAAAATGAGACTGAAACCGTGGGTCCCAGAGTCCTACAACAAACGCCAACCTAAAGATAATGTAGTTCTGATTGATGTAATTTACTACGTGAGAAAATGTTTCCCAGGGCCTCGCTAGAGTCTCACGTTTTGTCTAGGATTTGCCTCCTTTGCTTGAAAATCAAATAAGTACAGGCAGCCCAGAGAAGTTCTGGGTCAGAACCCAGAGAATCTCGAAAGTTGTGAGGGGGTTGTTGACCCTCCTGGAGCCCTAAAATCATACCACTTGTCTCGTTAATTTGATCCTTTGGGACTGGGGATATAGTTCAGCAACACAAGTGCCTGCCCGGCAAGTGCAAGGTCCCTAGTTTAATTCCTGGTTAAAAAAAAATTACAATTTAAGCCTTTGCAGTCCACTCATTTGGGAGAGTGTCAGCCCTCAATAACTAATGGATATTATTAATCAGATAAATACACACATTTAATGTAGTTGGCTTAAGAGATTATTATTTAACATATAAAATTTGAAGTATAGCTTATGAATTTAGATATTTACAGGTTTGTTAATTTCCTTTAAAATCATTGTTTCAAAATCTGGTGAATTCACTAGGCCAAGCAGATCAGGTTTGCACACCTGGAGTGGCGTTGAGCGGAACGACCCCCTGTGGTGAGGACTCACTTCCACGTGCAGAGCAGCAGTGGCAGCTGGAAGGCTGTGGACCAGCTGTGGGGCTGGCATCCGTCGGGGCTGCCTGTGTGGCTCCAGGCGGGTGATGGCCGCTCTCTGGGCCTTGTATTTCTCACCTGAACACAAGGGAAGGGTTCTGACCGTCGGGCAGGACTGAGGCAAGCTTGCATTGCAGAATGACAGTGACGCAATCGGGAATGGGGCCGGAGCGTGTCGGCCTTCAGTGAGCACCGCTTGGCCTTCACCCTTTGGGGAACCACAGTTACCCCACACACAGTCAGCATGTGAAGCTGCACACATATAATTTTAAGAATTTTATTGCCTTTTAAAAACTACAAGTAGAGTAAAACGCGTATAACAAGTAACACTAGGGTGAAGGCAGCTTTAGCCTTGTCACAGTGAAAACTGTGGACGTCCCCATTTGCCAGGGAGCCACACAGTGCACCCACAAAGACATGCTATGACCACAGAACTGTGTGAGGTACTCAGAGCTCAAGAAAACCGAACAAATGCCCAGCCAGCAATATTAGTCAGAGGAAAACGGAGCTTCAAACAAACAAGGAAGTTCTCCAAAGCACCCTTACCTTTGGCTTTTACTTGCCCAGAATGTGACATACAGCATAAAGCAGGGACAACAATTGAGGTTTGTCTTTTACCCACCTGGAAAACCGTTAGGAAGGATTACGAGGACTCATCATCCCGAATTTTTTTTTTTTTTTTTTTTTTTTTTTTTTCTCCCTGCACTGTTTGAGACAGAATCTTGCTACACAGTTCAGGCAGGCCTTGAACTCACTTTGTAGCCCAGACTGGTCTTGCACTAGCAGTGATCCTCCTGCCCTAGTCCCCCAAGTGCTGGTATTACAGGCATGCCATCTCTAATCTTCGATTGACCTACACTACAGGTACATAGGAGCAAGAACATCACACGGGCCACTGTGCCTTGTTGTTCCTAACCCGGGCGTCCTTGGGCAGGCACAGGACAGAGGGCTTGGAACCAGGGTCTGCTGTGCCCCTGAAGTCACTGTGCTCGGGACCAGAGACTTTGCCACTCCTCCTTCTCCCCCCTCCACAGACTCCAGCATCGTTTGCAGCCCGATCCGTGCTGCCTTCCTAGCCCTATATCCAGGGAGGGAGGGACAGGATTAATAGGAGCGCAGTCCAGCAGGCCACCGCCCTGAGGAAGGATCCACAGACAGTGAGGCTACTGCAGCTGGGAGCAGAGAGCTGGGGCAGGCCCGGGACGCCACCTGCCATCCGGTGAGTACCAGCTGAGGGCTCCCTGGTGAGCCCCAGACCTTAAGACAACGGCTTCTGCAGGCCAGGATGGGTGGCTGTTGCTTGCCAAAAGCAAAATGTGGTTTTCAGGGGTAGGAAGAAGCTGTCTCTCTGACTTTGGTCCCTACTCACCAAGGCCTCTGTGTGAGCACCATGCTAGCCTCATCAGAGTCAGGGTCTTTGCTTCAGGGTAAACTGAAATCCCACTGGCAGCTGCTGCAGGCCACCTGCATAGAGAAAGGCCACCCTGGAATCATGTCAGGGGGTCCCTGGTCAGTTGAGAGCCACCTGATCTCAGGATCACCTAGAGAGGCCTTCTGCCCACTCACAGAGCTGGGGTCTGCAGAGACAGAGTGCAGGCTGACAGTGGACGCAGAGGTGGCTGGGCCTGCAGGGCAGGGGGCACACGCCCACCCGCCCTGCATCCTCGGAAGGCATACGCCAATGTAGAACCCCATGTTACAGTCTCAATCGCAGACAAGTCCGACAGCCCTTTCCAGCCAGGAGGGCAGCCATGCAGGAGTCCTGGGCTCAAGGAGACCCTGGCTGGTCAGAGGAATGTCAGTGCAAACAGGGGACCTGGGCACCTGGCATCATGGCCCCATCACCATGACTGCCGGGCCATAGCAGAGCAGAGGCAGCTCTTCTGAAGTCCCTGGATCTTGGTGCCCTGGCCCAGAAGTTCTAGAAAGTGTCACCTGCTCCCCAGTGATTATAGAGACATGGAGGCAGTCCCCGTGGCCTGGCCCAGCCAAGCCAAAGGATGTATTGTGACATCACCTACTGAACCCCTACAGGACCAGAACCTTAGAGCAGGAAGACCAGTGGTAAGGAAGAGGGATGAGGTCCAGGGGCCCCACCAGGTTGCTTCCACTGCATTGAGGGCCAGTGGAAGTGTGTGAGGACATGCCTAGTCTTCTAAGGATTAGGCATCGAGCGAGACACACCCCTGGCCCGCCAGTATGCGTTGCCCTCTGTTGCCCAGTTGGCCAGACCCAGTGTCTGCAAGGAGCCCATCATACTAATTCCCCACGTGGGCTGCAGACCTGGGCCACAGACCTGGGTCAGATCCAGGGGGTGACCCCTCTGATATCCAAGTCTGGAGCTTCTTCCCACAGGAAGTCCCAGCCGGCTGGATCCATAAAGGACGGCTGACACAGTGCAAGCTGCCTTTTTGGCTGCTGCTGTAGGTTCAAAACCATTTAACACTGACAGAAAGGGCAGCTTCACGCTGGGCTGCCCTGAGCAGCCAGGGCAGCCCAGGGTCAGGGGCTGGAACCAGCCATGCCCACCTCCCTGACAGCTTTCACACACTGCACTGCTTCCTGCACCCATGCAAGTGCTTTTCTCAACTTCCTGTGTGCAGATTCACTTCTAAAAGAGTGAAATGTTTTACTCCTATATCCCTTGAAATTTAAGCAAAAACATTTTTAAAGCTAGATAGGAAAGAAACCTGTGTTCTAAAAGAGAATTTTTTAGTTAATGTTATTTTTGATTCTGCAAAAGAGCTTTAAAAAGCTTGAAACACATATCCAGGGAGGCCCTTTCTGCCAAGCCACAGAATAAAAGAAGATTTTCACCTAAGCCAAAAACAATGGAATAAGAAACTTTCGGTCTGATTAGACCACTCAAAACCATCCCCAGACAAATGCCAAGAAGTTCCGCACACTCAGCCAGTGTTCTTCCAATCATGGAGCTGGGAGTGCACAGAGAAAGGGACAGTGAGGCTCCTGGGAAGGCCAGCAGCCCTGGCAGAGCTGGCGGCACCCCTTGCCACCTGGGAGCACTAGGGAGCCAGGAGACAGCCTGGGCCCTCGGGGAAGAGAGGCAGCGTGATCAGCTGGCTACAGCGAGCCTCTCCCCAGGGCTCTGCACAACTCTGGTCCTAAAGGGTCAGACAGAGTGGGCTTGTGTCTATCCATGAGGAAGAAGGCTGTCTGTGGGAAGAAACTGTGGCCTGTGCCACAGATCCAATCTCACAGCTCCTAGGCCCAGCAACCCCTAGGACAAGAGAGGGATACAAAGCGCCACGCGATGTCCCTGGGCCCCTGCAGAGTCTGGGCTGCCCAGAGATTGCCCTGCCTGGTTCATGCCCATAGAAAACAAATCCACTGCCCCATGTCGCAACCCTCTCAGGTAACCAACAAAAAGAACAAACCTCAGAACCCTGGGCAGCAGGGCATGCAGATGCAGCCGTGGGCACCCCAGTCTTTACATGAGGCAAGATAGGAGCACCATCCTCTGTGCTGACGGCACCCCCTGCAGGAAGGCACAGCCTGGCTCTGTGGCCTCCTGGCAGCACTGAGCTGGCCGAGCTGCAGGGCTCCTAGGAGTAGGGAGGGCAGGAGGCCAGGCAAAGGGGGGCCCCGGAGACCAAATTGAGAGCAGCCCCTGAGACAGGCGCAACAGGAAGCCTGACCCCCTTGGCATGAGCAAGGGGTAGGCAGGACGTTCTCCTGCGTGGTGGAGGTCCAAGGCCACCTGCCACAGGCACAGGCAGCTCACTCACGCTGCGCAAGCAGCCTGAGCAACCAACTTGCTTCTCTCACCTCATTTTCTGTAGAAAAGGTTAAATCTACAGGAAAAGTGGAAAGTGGTGCAAGGAAAGTGTGCAAGCCCTGTCTTAGGTACACCTAGGCTGTGCTGCACAGCACACACGCCAGCGTGTGCACTGCATGTGGTGGCGCTCTAGACACATACGGGGTCATCAGCCATCCACAGGGCCAGAGCTGTGGCCATGGCGACCCTCCCCAGAGCAGCATGCTGCCTTCCACAGGGGCACCACGTGCACAGTGTCTCACAGCTGTCCCGCCTAGGAATCCAGTCAGCCTTGAGCACACCTCCGGTTGTCTCTTCAGTGTCTTCTCAGTGAGAAACTTCCCCGGGTGCAAACCCCTGTTTCCTGCTGCTGTTAGTTCCCACCAGGTGTTGCTTCCTATAGGGGATCCAGGCCTGCGCTGTCTAGGATGCCCACTCTCCGGTGTATCCAGCTACAGCCTCATGATTTAGCTCCGTAGAGCAGCCCACAGGCCTGAGCAGTGTGCGACCAGCCTCAGGGCACACAGCCAGCAGCCCTGCCCTCCTGTCCTCCCTGTAGGCTCAGGGGCCTCACCCCACAGCTCCTCGGACAAAGACTTAACATCCCTCTGGGACCCAGGCAGACACTTTGTATGAATCTCCTGCTGCCTTTCAACGGTTTCTAGTGTCTTTGAAATGTTTTACTCCTGTAACCCTTGAAATTTAAGCAAAAACATTTTTAAAGCTAGAAAGGAGAGAAACCCGTGTTCAAAAAGAGCTACGAGAGATAACGGATTCCTCAGTCCCTGCCAGTCCCTGCAGCCTCTAATGGGTCCCTGTCCGGAAACACTGGGGACCGAGCTACACCCAGGAGGAGGACAGGTACAGGCAGATTCTCGGTGCTATCCTATGGCGGCAGGTTCCCATGGCACCTCCACCCTTAGTCAGGGCCAAGGGGGCTGTGCTACCTTGAGAAGGTGCGGTGCTGTGACCACTGAGTGAAGCTGGTCGCCAGAGGGCAGCGACAGAGCTGCTTAAGCCCTAGCTTCACGTTTCCCCTTGGATTAAAAGCAGCACGGACTCTGGACTTCTTGGGATCCCTCCCAACCCTCCAGGGTACAGTAGCCCCCTAAGAGGGACTTCTGTGCTCTCTTGGAAAGAATTCTGGTTTCCTCTCTTTGTGAGCCACCAGACCCACCAAGATGTCCTTGGAGAACATGGACGGAAAATACCTGCAGCCAGAAACCAAGGATGTGAATGGCGTCCTCATGGCCAAGTTCATCAGCGACAACTGGGACAAGATCTGGAGCTTCCAGGCCAAGCCTGACGACCTCCTCATTGCGACCTACGCAAAGGCAGGTAGGTGAAGGGAGGGAGGGGTGCTGCCTTCAAGGCAGCCGGGACACCCTAAACAGCTCTGTATTAGAAAATGAGGTTCCACGAGGGCTGGGACCCCTGGCCATGAGCTCCTGAGTCCCTGAGGGAGCAGCTAGGGCTGTGGAGGGCAGGTGTGCCGGTGCAGGCTGAGACAGGGCTACAGCTTGCACAGCGGACCCCGACATCGGCTGAGTCTGAGCCTGCAGGAGCCCGGACCCACCCAGAGCTCGGCCGCCTGGGATCAGAACAATGGGACTCCTGATGGCCACAGGGGCACTCAGACCCCAGCGGTGGGTCAGAGCCCTGGCTGCACCCCGTGGGTGACGTCCGGCCCAGCCGGGGAGCTGGGTGCAGCCCTCGCCCACCCTCCAGGCCTTGTCCTGGCTGCACCCGGGGTCTTCTCTGTGCTCGCAGCTGCATGGCTGCAGACTAGGGTCTCCCCACTTGCCCTGAACACGCTGTTGCCCCAGGGCCTGACCCTGGCTGGCTCTGCAGCCTCCTCTTCCTGGCCGCCTTCTGCGCGGCAGCGCCCTCTGCTGCCTGCCGGCGCCGCCCAGGCCTCCCCTCAGCCCTCCTGTCGTCCTCCACGGCACTAGCGCAGGCCACCTCCCATTCTGCCCGCTCCTCAGGCCTGTGATCCGGCACTTCACACCTGCTCCGGATTCCCACTGCTTGTGCCCCTGGTGTTCCCTGGATTTTCTGTCCACTGCAGCCAAACTGAGTCCTGACCTAGAGCAGGGCTGCAAATGGCTCTGGACCCGGCAGGGGGCGCTGGCTCCCCACCCAGAATCTGTCTTCTCTGCCACTCTTGGTGCCCCTGGTTCACAGCTGCCCGGACTGCAACCCACTTGAGACACACGTGGCTGTCATCAGCAACTCTGACTTTCTCTTACTTTCTGTGTCCCCAGCTTAAGGTGGCTTTTGGTTTTAGAATTCAATGTGATGGCCGCTGCTCCAGGCATCACGTGCATATTCCAAATAGCAGCAAGAAAGTAGAAATGGAGGAATAAAGTTATTTTACTTTCCTTTCAAGAAAATGTCACAGAATTTAGTGGCCGGCCCCATCTCTAGCCTCGAGAAAGACTGAATAATGTAGCCTTGCACAAGCAGCTAGTGCCCACCTCACATCTGGCGATCTTGTCACTTGAAGAAGATACATGGGGGCTGGGCTAGAAGTCATCCCTGCCCTTCCCCTTGGGAAAGATAGCCAGGCACACGGGGGAGGCTGAGACAAGAGGATCTGCCGGGGTTCAAGGTCAGCCTGGGTTATAAAGACAAACACTGACTCAAAAGAAGAAACGGATGAGGAGGAGCCCCGGCTCGCTGGAGCTGTGTGTGGTGAACTCGCCCTGCAGCTCACTCCATCCGTTTACACCATAGTCAGTCAAGACACATCGTTAGGGGCAGAGATAAGAAGGACAGCAGGGTTCCAAGCAGCACCTGTTGTCCGCAGAGGGACACTGAGCACAGGGCGCCGGTCCAGCCCGGGTACAACAAGGAGAGACTGCCCGTCGAGCCTGCGCTTGGGATTGAGCCCTGCCTGGGTGACCAAGGCCCGGGAACAAGTCGTGCCCACCCCTCACAGGTACAACCTGGATGCAGGAGATAGTGGACATGATCCAGAACGGCGGGGATCTGCTGCGATGCCAGCGCGCCAACACCTACGACCGGCACCCCTTCATCGAGTGGACGCTGCCACCGCCCCTCAAGTCCGGTGAGGGACCGAGAAGAAACCTGGCCATGTGGCCTTTGGGAGATCTTCCGGGCGGGCCTGGGAGGCGAAAGTGGCCTCGGGCTTTTCCTGAACTTTGCACGGGACAGACCCTGCCTGCTTTGGGAGCTTGGGAGGGGCCCGAGCGCCAACTCAGTAGCAGAGTCTCCCAGAGCTCAGCTCCCAAACACCCTTGGATAAGGACGTGCGCTCTTGGGCAGAGCGGAATCTCTAGGACACGCAGCAGCCTGGCCAGTGGGTGGTCTAAAACTTAAAAAGCCACTTTCCTGTGCATTCCGCTGCCAGCCCATAGAGTTTGTCTGTCCTAATATATTTACCTATAACCTGTATCAGATTATCAGTAGCATACAAGTAAAATTAATGCAGTATATAGTCAAATAGTCACTGGTCAGGGCTCCTGCAGGGCATAACGCGTAATAAGAAGTTAGGGACTGTGGAATCCAACAGTCCAGAGAAACACTGTCTGATCTTATCAGGGTGGACAGATCAGCTACTGAAACCTCCTAAAACCTTCTCAAATTTCTTCCTTTGTAAAACACTGCCTAATATGTATTGAAAGCCTATTACTGATTGAGATGATTATGCTAGCAATGTTTATTGAAAAAAAGTATTTCTCATTGAATTGCATTAGTATTTTTTCCAAAACATCAATTAACAATGTATGTCTGTGTATTTCTGGATTTTCTATTATGTTTCTTTTTGCTATGTGTCTATCTTCATGTCATTACTTCATATAATGCTAGTTGCAGTTTCTTTTTTATTTGTTT
The DNA here is from genome assembly GCA_004027915.1 of Capromys pilorides. Lineage (NCBI taxonomy): Eukaryota > Metazoa > Chordata > Mammalia > Rodentia > Capromyidae > Capromys > Capromys pilorides. The sequence continues at coordinate 4,625 of PVKN010026259.1, read as the reverse complement.
ATTTTGGTTTAGTTTGGTTTGATTTTGGTTTTTCGAGACAAGGTCTTGCTATGTAGTTCAAGCTGGCCTTGAATTCACACACCCCAGGCTGGCTTTGAACTCACAGCATTCCTCCTGCCTCAGCCTCCTGAGTGCTGGAATAATTGCTTTTATTTGACAGTAAGGATCAAGATTCAGTTGTAAAGTCCTTCCAAATTTGTATCATTTTTCAATAGTGCTTTAGATATTCTAGAACTTTATGTTTTTATATAAATTCTAGAACCAATATCCTATTGCTAGCGTGCTTCTGTCTGTTCTTACGTATACTGTAATTCCTGTCCCCTAAGTGGTCCCGTGACGATTGGCATGTGAGCACTCACAAGTTACGTGCCACAGGCAGAGTAGTGTCTTGGGCCCTATGCGGGTCGCTCTGTCTCATATGATCGTCTAGGTTTCACTCCTCCCGCATCTGACAGTGGCTTCACAAGCCCGTTTCCTTACCATTTGCATTCGTGTGTCACACATATCCACTCATCCACTTTGACCTATGATTGATAGCTGTGTCTCAGAAGGGCCTCGTGTGGCTGCACAGAGGCTAACCCTTAAATGACAAGGCCCTCCCGTGTGCTGCCGTGACCACCGTCGCTGCAGACAGGTCTGCGTCTCTGATGAGCCTTCCTCCCAGGTCTGGACCTGGCAAATGCGATGCCGTCCCCTAGGACACTGAAGACACACCTGCCTGCCCAGCTGCTGCCACCCTCCTTCTGGAAGGAAAACTGCAAGGTAAGGAGGGCCGGTCCTCCAGCCCCACGTCCACCAGCAGGACCAGGGAGTCTCCCTGCCTGAGTAGCATCCTGTGAGGTTGAGAAGGGAGTGAGCCCTGGACCCAGGGCACACAGTGGTGTCACCCTCCAGCCCACACCCTCATCAAGGTCCCCTTCCCTTCAGAGTATGAGCCTGGGCACACTCTGGAAGTTTGGGGCAAGTTATTCTGATTGTCTGGCAAGCGCACCACCTTCCTCACAGCTGCTAGATGACACAAAGCAGATGTGACAGCCAAGATTAACCTGACTGGCTGGGGAGGGCCTGGAAATTAGAAAAGCACATTCTGGCTGTGTCCGACTGGGCTCTGAAGCCATGGCGCTGGGGGCTGTGTGGTCCCTGCTCATTCCTGTCTATGTTTTTGCCCTGTCCTGCTCTCTGGCTGCTGAAAGTGCACAGCTCTGCTCTGTGACACCCATCCACCCACCATGATGTCCCTGCCTTGGGGCCAACTTACTGTGGACAGACCCCCTGAACCCAAGAGCCAAGTGAACCTCTCCTGTGTGGGTGCTGGAAAATCCATCCCAGCAACTGGAAAGCTGACTGATAAGGCGTTTCCTGAGCAAGGCTGATGCCTTCGTTTGGGTCCCCTAGGAAGCAAGCCTGGGAGCATGTGGCTATCAGAGACCCACTTGGAAGGCCCGTGAGAGTGGGACTGAGGCAGAAGGATCACAAGTGCCAGCCCAGCCAGGACCATGTAGCAACTTAGTGAGGCTGTCTCAAAGCTGGCAATGAAGCTCAGGGTGGGACGCTTTGGGTTCAATCTCCAGTACCAAAGAAAAAAAGCCATACACAGTGCAGCCCTGCTGCCAGCAGGACCAGCTCACCTTCCTACTCCTCAGGGCAAGCTCTGTGGGGAAACGCAGCCACTGGGAGGCAATGAGAGAGGCAGCTGTGGTTAGAAGAGGTCTCACAGCAAGACAACTGCAGACTCTCCTCCCCTTCTTCCCTGGAACCTTCAAGTGCCTTAGCCAGGAGCCCCCTCCTCAGTGCAGGCTCTGGGGCAAGAGTGAGCCGTGGCTCTGTTCGCTGGTGTCCATGACAGCCCTTAGGGTGTCACTGCGGTGAGGGTCTTGAGATGGAGGATTGTCCTGGGCTGCTGGGGCCATTGCCACTTGAGAGTCTTCACTAGAAGGAACAGGCAAAGGAGGTGTCGCCGCTGAGGCAAGGAGCCGGCGGGAGTCTGGGAGAGGACCGAAGGAGCGAGAACTGCAGGAGACTTGGGAGGCCAAGGCTGACTTGGAAATGAGTCACCAGGCCCCATGAGAACCCAGCCAGTGAGGCCTCCAGAAACGCAAGAGGGCAGATTCGTGTTGCACTTCGCCTGGAATTCGTTGCTATTGGTTACAGTGGCAGCTGACAGTCAACAGACTCTAGGAAGCCACCTGGCGGTGGAGCCTGTGCCACAGGGCATTTCCATATGTGCCCGCCCTGCCTCGAAATTGCCCATCTCCAGGGCCACAGGCCAGCGTAAGAATTAGGAGGCAGCACACAAAATGCACCTACAAGGCAGGAACACTCTGCTGTCCCTGCATCCTCTGGGGGCTGCTAAGTGCTTTTGTGAACATGGGGTGGAAATCCAGCCACAAGGAGGAGCGGAGAAGCAGAGGCACGCAGGGCTGAGAGATGGGCAGTGGGGACGCAGCTCAGGAGGCAGAGCGGGGCCACTCACTGGGAGGACAAGCCCCAGTGCCACACGAGACCCTGGAGAAAATGTCAGTCAGCAGAGCCCCAGACTCAGGGGCCTTGAAGTAGGGGAGGCTTGTGCTGGCTTGTGGCGCTGAGGTGAAGTCCAAGAGGGGGGAAGCCGCCTGTGCTGTGGCAGAGCCGGGTGAGGAAGAGCTGGGTCTCACAGTTCCCTTGAGGCCCATCTGAGAGACCCAGGGGCCTCTCTCTAGGCCTTACCTTCTGCAGGAGGGGCCTCCAACAGCCTCCTGGGGACCATGCCTCACCCAGGGACCTGGGAGTAACAGGCCTGTGGAGAACATGGGAGGAGGGGCGGCAGGCCCAAGGCTGAGTCCTCCGTCTGCTCCCAGCCACCCTGGGCCTTTCTGGGAGAAAACCCCACCCCAACGGCCCGGGGAACTCAGCGCCGCCTGGATCTCCTCGGCCAGTGCAGAGTAGGAGCATGGTCCCCCAGAAGGCTGATGGTGGTGACACACAGAGTGACAGAGCAGGCTCACTGCTGCCTGGGCTCCTCCCAGCCCAGAACGCCTCGCTTAGCAGATCCAGCTCCTCTGTTTCACTGGCTGAAACCACCATGCCCCCTGGCATAAACAAGGCAACCCCAGGTTCACATGCTGACCTCCCAGTGATGCTGGAGGTGACCAGCTCACAGGAGGCTCCTGGATAGGATCAGGAAACCCAGGCATACGGCCATCTGTCTACGAGGAAGCAGCCTCACCACAAGCCAGACTTGTAGACATCTTAATCTTATACTCCCCAGCCTCAAGAGTTACCGCAGAAGCAGATTCTGTTGCTCTGAGGCTCCAGTACATGGGGTTTTGTTGAGCAGACCTGGGGCGAGAGCTGAGTTTATGCAAACCAGGTTACCTTCAAGACAGAAAACAGAAGCACTGGCCAAATAGCTCCGCAAATTAAAGGGCCTGCAAGCAGGCACAGGGGCCCAGGATTTGATCCCTGGGCCTGCCATGGTGGCCTCACCCCCAGGGCACACTGAGACAGCAATTGAGACCGAGCGTGGTGGCACGCGCCCATAATCTCAGCTCTTGTGAGGCTGTAAACAGGTGGAGCACTACAAGTCCGATCTAGCAGTGGACCCTGAACACCCTGTAAACCTTTTCCTAAAATACAAAAAAAAAAAAAAGACGGATAACAGGGATGGTGCTGAGAGTGCAGCTGTGAGTCTGAACGGCTTCTGGGTGACTGCAAGGTGTGGCCTGGGCCTGGAAGCACCCGCACATCCGCCACCCAGGCGGACCAGCCCAAACGCTACAGAAGGCTTCGCCAGCCCTGACCAATGATGCCTCTGTCTTATTTTTGTCTTTGGTGACCTCAGATCATCTACGTGGCTAGAAACGCCAAGGACTGCCTGGTGTCCTACTTCCATTTCTCCAGGATGAACAGGATGGTGCCCGACCCAGGCACGTGGGAGGAGTACATCGAGGCCTTTAAGACCGGGAAAGGCAAGTGAGAGAAAACCGGGCTCCTAATACTCGCTTTCTCCTCACATCAGGAGAGAGGTGTCCACCACTGGACAGGTCCACTGCGCACCCGCAGTTCTGCAGATGATACTGGCAATCATCTGGGAAGATCAGGGGCAGACTTTAGGGGAACAAGTGAGAGCTGGTAGGGCTTCAGGGGGTCCCCACACCCCTGGAGACAGGAGGGGGGCCCTCAACCTCAGCCAGAGCCAAGACATCTGGTGGAAGACACGTGGACCACAGGGAGTCCATGGAGAACCCAGGAGGCAGCCCCTGTTCCTCCACTCTCCTGCCCCTGCAGGGCAGGGCAGCTCAGTGATGCCCCAGCGGGTCAGCTGGCAGCCACAGGCAGGTTGCTCAGTGCCCGGAGCTCCTTGCCTCCAGCACCAGCCCAGACCTGGCCTCCTGCAAGGTGCTGCAGGTTCCCAAAGTCAGTCTTTCCTGAATCATGGTGCGAGAGACATGCACTGTATGCCACGGATCTGCCACAGTGCGGTGTGCGAGGGAGACGGGGGCCCCAGGCCCGGCCATTCCTCAAGGAGGGATCCAGAATCTTTGCATTCACATCCTAAATACTTGAAGGAAAAGAAAAAAAAGCTTACCTCTGTCTTCTCCAGCCAGAGTTCCACTCTGCTCTTTGTCTCTACTGCCACTCTCTTT
>PVKN010026258.1:0-13890 GCA_004027915.1 Capromys pilorides | reverse complement strand
AGTTTAAAGAATTTTGTCTTGGAATTGACTTTATCAGTATTTATGTAGCATCTTCCATCTGCTTATGCTGGCTGTTGGCATGTATATCTTTTTCCAAACAGAAAATTTCAATCTGTGCTTGTGCCTACAGCGCATCTTTTGTGGAGAGCATACTGGTGGGTCTTGCTGTCTTAGCCCTTCTGACTTCTGCTTCCCAAGCAGAGTTCTCAGGCCATGTAGATTTAACATAGTGATGCATGTGACAGGATGTAGCTCTGTTGCCTTACTCTGGTTTTATTTGTTTGAACTGTCATCCTTTCTGTTTTCTCTTAGGTGAATTATATGTATTTTAGAATTTTATTTTATGTTTTGACTTTTCCTTCTTTTTGTGGTCTGGGGGTTTGAACTTCGCATATTGTATATGGTAACGGTAAGCTACAACAACAACCCCCCCCGCCCTGCTGTTGGCTTTTGAATTACACCTCATTGTTTATTATCATTATTACTATTACTTTTATCATTTGGGTAGTTGCTCTATGGATTCTGACATACATTAACTTCTCGAAATTTATTAGAATATTGTATTCATGAAGAAATTAAGCGCAGGTCTATAGGTTTATATACCACCTCACAATCTTTTTTGCTTTTGAGACTGGGTCTCACTGTGTACTTCAGGCTGGCCCCAAACTCATGCCTCTCCTGTGCCACCCTCCTGAGTCAGGCCTGGGATGACCTCTGTCACATTACATATTAATTACATCTTTTCTTTTTCTTTTTTAAAAATTTTTACATCTTGATGAGAGGTGTGATCAACGAATACAGCGACTGTTACACTTTTTAAAAAATTACGATGCAAAACACATTCCCAGGCTAGCCAGACAGCTCAGTGGACTGAAGCGCCTGCTTAGGCAGAGCACAGCAACTGGGGTTCAATCCCTGGTGTGCCATGTCGGCCCTGCTCCCAAGGAACACTGAGTCAGTGATTGAGACTGGGCGTGGTAGCATGTGCCTGTAATTCTGGTGCTTGGGAGGCGAAAACAGGAGGCTTACTACCAGTCCAATCTACGTAATGAGTTCCTGTAGACCCTGTACCAAATACACACACACATACACACACACACACATACACACACTCTCTCTCTCTCTCTCTCTCTCTCTCTCTCTCTCTCTCTCTCTTTCTCTCTCCTATTCATCCCCCTCCTCCTAGTCCTCGCTTTGAGCGCTTCTCCTACCTTTCTAGCGCTCCCTGAAGCAGTTCTGGAAGTCTTGTTCTGTCTTTAGTGCTGCTGTTGTAGCTGCCTTGATGTCTTAAGTGATTCGGAAATTGGCCTTGCACAGTCATTTTGACTTTGGAGAGGAACCAGAGGTCCCACCTTGCCAGATTGGTGTATGAGGCGGCAGGAGACCCGTTGCCGTGGCTTTCCAAGCCTGCTTTTTCATTGGATGGCACTCGGCAGCAGCATTCAGCATAGTTTTGAGCACATCTTGTACAAACGTGAAAGAGGACTTCTAGGACAGTTTTAGAAAAGAACAAGAAGGATGGGACAAACATGTTTGAAGCGAGGGGCAGAATCTTTGGGGATTGGTGACCATGTGTGTTTTACTGTAATAAGCTTTTAAAAATTTAAACACTCACTATGTATTTTGATCATACTGTGTATATTTGGTTTTTGTTTCCCAATAGTAGTCTCTACTGATTTTTTCCTATATACATTCTATTTGTTTGTTTTGGAGGTACTGTAAATTGAACCCGGGACCTTCATACTGAGCTACCTCCCCAACCCTTTCTAAAATTTTTTTTGAGACAGGATCTTGATAACTGGCCATCCCCTGGCCTCATCCTCCCAGAACGCTGTGTACATTGGACATTACAAAATTTAGTAGCTGAATTTTTGCTCTAAATAGTCCTATGCTTTTAAAAAGACATTCAGGTTCACAGGTAACCCTTCATATTTGTCCATGTACTCGCCACATCCTACCCCTGCTGTTCCTTCCTGAAGCCCTCCCTTGCCACTGTGTAGCCACGCTTCCCACCAGGCTGAGGAACTTGCTTCACGCTTCTCCAAGGCTGGTGGGCAGCGGTATTCTTTCATTTTCATGTCTCTTGGAAAGTCTTGGTTTCTTCTCCCCACCCCCTTCTCTTCCTCTTTCTCTTGCTTTTCTTCATGCTGGGCCCTGAACCCGGGACCTTGATCAGGCTAAGCCTTGGCGCCCCAGCAGGGCTACTCTGCAGTCCTTACTCCCCTTCTTGAGTGCTAATTTCAGGGATGTACCTGGAAGGACAGGTTTCCATTTGGGACTTTAAAGGGTGTTCTTTGGCCCTGTTGTTTCTGATGAGAATCCCAGGTTGGTATAACTGCTCCCTGGTGAGGTGCTATCTTGCTGTCCTGGCTGCTTCCAGGAAGTGTTATGTAAGGTTTGGCTGCTCAGTGCCTGCTGTCTGGCTGAGCCTTAAGCGTAGGACCTCACCCCCTTTAGGTCTCTCTGAGGGAGCCTGTTTGGTTTTGGGTTTCTATCTTCTGGAGGTCACTTTGCCTTGCCTTTGGCTGCTGTTAAGTAATTTGCCCTAAGATACAGTGTTTCCTGCTGTAGGCTCACCTAGATAGCTACTTCTCAGCACCAGGAGCCTGACCCCTCCAGCAGCCTGCGTGGGGCACAGGGCTGCCAGCTGTGCTGTAACCTTGCCGCGCCATGTTCAACCCCAAAGCCTCAACCGGGATTCATTACAGCTCAGGGCAGTTAAATGACTGGTCCAGGGGACCATGGTGCCAGTGGTCACTGACTAGAGTGGAGCAGTGCCAGCTCTGGGGTGGGCGGAGGCTCTGTCTGCGAAGCCTCTAGGAGCTCAGGCTTCTTGTGGCTGGTTGGGACACGGGCTCCAGCCTCGAGGTCCCCTCTTTTCTCCTGTCCTCTACTTGTGTAGCATCAGCTCTCACCTAGCACCTTCCGCTGACAGGGCCAGTTGGCTCCTCATTGGAAGGGCAAGGGCAGCCCCAGGGGCTGCAGAAAGGGGCTTCTTCTCTTTCTCTCTGGCCTTGTGCTTTCTAGGGGAGACAGCTCCCGCTGGGTGCTGTACCTAGGCTGATGGAGGCGACCATCTTTGCTGAGGCTTTGCCCACACTGCCTGTCAGAGACCTGTCTTGTTCCAGCAGTGTTGGCTTCTGTATGTGTTCTCTGGGACAGAGCCCACAGCTGGCTGGAGGTCTGGGTCCGGAAGCCAGCCTGCCTGTCTCCTCTTTCCAAGTGCGCATGTGTGGATGTGCGCGCGCATCCTATTGCAGAGGAAATGATTCACACGGAGTGCAAAGGTTGGGGTCAGAGCAGGCAGCACAAGGGTTAAAGGAGCAAAAAGGAGGAAACGCAGGGGTAGGGCTGTGGCATGGAGTGAGGGTGGGAGCAGAGAAACACCTTCCACACCAGGCAGAGCTATGGAGGCAGCCAGGCTCGCGGGGGCGGACTTGTAATCAAACATGCGAGGTCCAGTCTTATTTCATGAAACATGAGGATCCTTGAGGATGAAAGGAAGGAGGGGACATGTATACATGTAGGTAGTGTGCTTGCATACATATGTGCACACATGTATACATGTCTGCACATACATGGCTGCATATAGGATGTCCATGTGTACATAGCTCTTGTTACCATCTCTCTGACCTGACCACCAGAGGAATTTCTGTGAGTTTCTCCACCCTTCCCAGGCTGCATGTGGAGGGACACACGTACAGCAGTGCAAAGACACACACACACACACACACACACACACACACACACACCAGGCAGGGGCCAGTGCACCTAGGCCTGGCAGGAAATGGGCTCTGGGAAACTGCAGGCCCCACCTTTGGCATGAAACTCTGTTTTTGTTGCTATTCATTCAAGGCAACAGAAAGTAGGGATGGGGTTGGGGGTGGGATAGCATCTGTTTAGAGGAGCAAAAGGCATGGGGCAGTTAAGGGACCGTCTCTGTAGCTCTCACCCATGGGTCTCTCAAGTTTGGGGGCTGCCACACTCAAGGTTTGGGCCCCTTCTGCATAAGCAGTGGTCCTTGGCCAGCTGCCCTTAGGAGTGGCCCTCAGAGGAGCCCTGGCCCCTGGAGTTCATGCTGGGATCAGAGAGCTGAGAATGTTCTAGGCTGGAGCCTCCGCCAGCAGCTGCCCTGCTGCTCTTCTTGCTGGCCCTGTTTGGGGCTCATTAAGCAGCCTGGGGAACCTATTCGCTAATACGCAGCTTCCAGGTTGGCCCCCGGCTCCCAGAATCCTTTGAGGCTCTGGAAAGAGAACTGAAGCAGGTGCTCTGTCAGGGTGGGGTGGTGGGAAAGCCTGCTTATGCTAGCTAACTGGAGCTGGGCTAAACGGCTGACTGTGGGACCTAAACCATGTGACAGAAGGCCAGCTTCCCCTATCCTGGAGGAGGGGCCACTGTGTTGTGGGGCCATCCTTGCTGAGCCTTTGAAGTGGTGTCCCACACTACCTAGTGAGGCATCACAAGCTGCCAGCCTCAGACACCCCCAGGATTCTGGGGCCAGAAGTCAGACATGAAGGTGCCAGCAGGGCTGATCTTTCTGAGGCTCCTAGGAAGTCTGCCCCAAGTCTCTCCCACCTTCAGGCATAGCCTAGAAGCCTTGGTGTGCCTGGCTTATGGCTGCACCTCTCATCTGTGCTCCATCTTCAAACATCTCCCTCACCCCTTGAGCCCGTGTCGAAATCCTCACCTCCTTTCTTTGATAAAGATACCAATTGTTAGGTGGGGACTGCCCTGGTCCTTCCATCTTTTCCTCCCCCTTGAGACAGGGTTTCACTGTGTAGCCCAGTCTGGCCTCAACCTCATGGCGTTTTTCCTGTGTCAGCCTCCCCGGGGCAGGGATTAAAGCTGCACTAACTTGATTCCATCTGCAAAGGCCCAGCTAAGCTTTGTGGTGTGGTCCCCCCAGTAGTCCCAGCATTTTGGGATTACAGAATTCCAAAGGGTCTTCCTGAGACAGGGCAATCACAGATTTGAGCCCATCCTGGGCAAATTAATGAGAGTCTGTTTCAAAACACAAAGGGCTTAGAGATGTAACTCAGGACAAAGGTCCCAGTACTGAAAAAGGAAAAAAAGAAAGAAAGAAAGAAAAAGAGACCCTTCTTTCAAATAAGCCCCACTTGTAGGTACTGGGGTGAGGACTGAAATGTGTCTTTTTTGAGGGAACACACAACCCAATCCTCTGCAGAGGGGATTCTTGAGGGCTCAGTCTAAGGGAGGGTGTGGAAGGCCAGTGGGACCCCAGGAGAAGGATCTGTATGGCCAGGGTCTTACAGTGAGTCAGGGAAGGGACTGTGGGTTCTGGGCAGGATGGAGCAGCGGAGGAGCTACTTCTGTCCTCCAGCAGTTGGCGGTTGTCATGCAGCAGAGCCTTTATTTTGAACTCCTCCCAAATCCTAAATCGGTACCAGATTCTTGAAAGGTGCTAGAAGGAGGAGTTTGACTTGTTACAGAAAGAGGTGTTTTTCTCTCACTTTGTGCTTCATGGCGGTGGAACAGCATATTTCACAAAGTCCTAAGTCCCCCTTGCCTAGAAGTTCTGAGCAAGGACTAGGGGCGGCTCAGGGATCATGTGTAAAAGGGACTTCAGAGGACCCGGCCAACACCGAATCTGTTACTTTACATACTGTTGAGGTGCAGAGTCCCCTATTGTTTCAAGGCCTGACTGTACCAGTTCCCCCCACCCTGCCAGGCAGGCGCCTCACACTGAGCCTCACCTGAAGGGCAGGGGATGAGATCGGCCTTCATCCTGTCACCCCTCCTCATGCTCCCTCTGGTCGCTCTGGTGGCCAGAAGCTTGAGACACCAGGTTCCTCTGGACGTGGAGCATCAGCCCTCTGATCTGCTCAGCCTGGGCCAGACTTGGAATGAAGCACCTGGACAGTCTGCTTGGGGAAGTGTGTGCAGATAGTTAAATATGCATAAGAACACATGCCTGTGTGTGGCATGTGCGTGCTCACATGTGTGCATGCCTGTGCACAGACTCAGGAATTTGGGGCTGCTGTGAGACAAATCCCTGCAGGCTGAGAGACCCCTGCCCTGGCCCTAGAATGGGGCTGTGTGGTCGGCTGTTCCCCCTTCTATTAAAAGGACGGTGTCAGGAAGACTCCAGAACACTGCTGCTGAAGCCAGCCTTACAGTGTGGCCAGCTCTGTTGTACATGTGTGTCTCAGTTGCTCTTCTCTTGTTGCTGGGACAAATACCTGACACCCAAAATGAAGGAGGGAAAGGTTTATTTAGCTCACAATAACTGGAGGTTCCAAACCATACTCAGCTGGCTCCAAGGCAGAGAGGCACATGGCAGAGGACAGCAGTTCATGGCGGCAGAACAGCAAGTGACAACAGGCTAACAACGGCAACAGAGAGAGAGAGTCTTGTCTCTTGGTCTCCCTTATGTTGCTTTCAGGCTCTCTGCCCCAGGCTGGGTGTAGCACTCACACCCATAATCCCAGCAGCACTGAGACCTGTAATCCCAGTGGATCATGAGTTAATCTCAAACTCCTGAAGTCCCCACCCCAGGACTGCATGAGGCTTTGGGGGAGGGAGGGACAACTAGACACAAACCATAACATTGTGTGTCCTATTTTTTAACTTATATAAACCTGCAGTTTCTGTTTTGTATTGGACACTGTCCTCAGCACTTTATAAATATAAATGCATTTTCATTTCATGATGATCCTTGGAAGGGGACAGCGTTATTCTCACTTTACAAATGAGGAAATGCAGCCTACAACAGTAAAGGGAACCACCCAAGGCCTGTCTGACCTTCCCTTACACACCCGTGCATACACACACACACACGCGCGCGCAGGCACACTCACTCCACACTTATTGTCCTCCCTCTGTTGTGGAACCATAGGCACCAGTGAAGGTTCCAGCAACCTCTTCCCTCTGGTGCGCCTCAGCCGGCCTGGGGAGATAGCTCAGCGGCACAAGCACCAGATGCCTGGTATGACTCAGCTTCCAGGAACTGGCTTTCCCCAAATGCTCCTGCCAGGCCTGGAGCCTCTTTTCCAGCTGAAAGGAGGACTGAAGGCCCTTTGCTCCTGGGAGGTCCCCTGTCAGGTTCTTGTGTATTCCCTTGGGCCTTGCCGCCGCCACTTTGTGGTTGTCAGGGGCCCATAAGCTTCCTCGGGAGTGTCAGCTGCCAGCAGCTGTTGGGAGGAGGCGACATGTGAACAGAGCATGTCCCTCAACACAGGGATCATAGAGAGAAGCAGCTGTGGGGACTACGGGGCCTGCTGCCCCTCTCCTGCCCCTCGCAGTGGGCACGGACAAATCTTTGCTTGGACATTTCCACTGGCAGCAAATGTCTGGCGTCTTCCCTCACACCCTTGTTAGGGCAAGTTGACCCCAGCCCCTGTGAGCTGCCCACCTCCTTGACCCAGGCCCAGTGTCCTACAGACACCATCTAGCCAAGATGGGTGTATGTGGCAGGCACAGGGAAGTTGGGGTACAGGGATGTTGAGCCACACACTCAGGATCCGACAGCCTCCAGCTCCTCTGGCTCCGCATACCTCCAAAAGCCCAGGCTCTTGGGGTGGATCAGGTCAGGAAGGATCGGGAGGTTTTCTGTGTGCTGCTTGGTTTACTGTTGTTTGATAAAAATGCCTGGCAGTGGCTCTGTGCTGCCCTGTGGACCAGTGGAACTGAGAGGTAGTGGCTTTGCACATCTACCTGCCTCCATCCTGTGGCTCAGAAGCTTCCTTGTGAGTGTGTGACCTCAAAAGTGACAGCTCTCCATCCCACCCCGACGGTGTCTCTGCAGCACTGAGAAGCAGCAGGGGATTACCAGTGCCCCACTGTGAGCTGGCCGGTGGCCGTGTGGCACCCAGATGGACCAGCTGAGTCAGCTGCGGGTGTGTGAAGGGCTTGTGCAATGTCCCTCCCCTCCCCTGCCAGCCCTGGGCCCTTCAGGCTTCTGCCCCAGCACTGGGTAACACGTGCCTGCCTGGCTGTGTCTTGTGGCTGTGGGCAGAGACCCTAGCAGGGATGTGGGTCCCGGGTGCTGGTGCCTCCTTCTGGGTTGGAGATTGCCCAGTCTGTGCATAGCATCTGCACGACAGGACAGCACAACATGAAGGCAGCACTGAGCAGAGTGAGAAGAGGGGTTAGAGCAGCTGGGTTTTCTTGCCTGGTAGGGTTCTGGGTTTCCAGCCCCTGAAGAAAAGCACTCATGCAGCGTGCAGTAATGTGGTGTGCTTTCTTCGTGACCGACCAGGGCATTCCTAGACTACATGTATGAAGGGCTGGGACCTTCATCTCAGGTGACCAAGCTCAGCTCTTACCATTCTCATGGTGGGCAGCTGTGGGGTGCCTTGGCCTCATCCATCCTTCTGAGCCACCACTGTCTCTTGTGCCCCTCACAAGCCATGCAGGATACCTCGACCCCCTCCCTCACAACTCACCTGTGTGCCCTTCTCCCGGCTACCTGCCCTGAGAGGCCCAGCAGTGTTCTCCAACTGTGGCTCCAGCAGTGCAAACCCTTTTGGTTCATTGTGATGGGTGGGGTCAAGTCCTTAGCACCCTACTCACTTGAAGGGACCTTGGGCAACTCTGACCCTCTTCGCACTTCTGCTTCCTGTCGGGGGGGGGGGGGGTGTGTGTGGGAAAAGGAACCAAGCAGCTGCTTTGGAGAGCAAGTCAGAGAATGGAGGGGGACAGAGAGAAGGTCCTCAGGAGGGCACGGCACAGGGCCGCCCCTGTCCCCTGTTTCTTCTTGCTCTCATTGCTCCTCCATCTTTACCTCCTCCTAATCTCCTTGATCCTCCTATCCCTTTGTTGTCCTCATCCCTGCTAACTCTCTAGGTAGGGTACCAGACCCAGTATGGGGGACCCTACTTAGGGGCACTCCCTGACCATAGGCTGCAGGGGGCACTGCAGCCTTCAAAAACACCACTAGGCAGGGGTATGTATCACTCAGGCCATCAGGATGGACCAGCACCCCATTATTAATGATTAATAATAATTATTATTATTATTACTTGAGACAGAGTCTCACTCTGCAGTTCAGGCTGGCCTTGAGCACATTTTGTAGCTCATCCTGGCCTTGAACTTGCAGCGAACCTCCTGCCTTATCCTCCTGATGCTGGGATTACAGGTGTGCAACACCACGCCTGGGGCAGCCTAAATTATGACTCAGGATGCTTTTGAGATTGCTATAGGATTGATAAAGAGGGCCGCTGGACCAGACATCCAGAAGTGTGGGCTGGGTGGCCAGGCTGGGCTGCCAGGGAGGGGCTGACACCCTGTCAAGTGCCAAGCCCTGGGAGCAGAGGGCACGACGGAGACCAGGATCTTCTGCTGTGGGGTCTCCTAGGCCAGGGGCTCAGGGGATGAGCAGGAGGGTGGAGCTCTGTCCTTGAGACACAGCGAGGAGCCGCATCCATGCTGGCACTGGCGGGCCTGTTGGTTCAGCGCACATCTATTTTGCAGTTCACTACTGCTCCTGCGGCTGTGTCTCCTTGTCACTTTGCTCCCCTCTGCATTCTGCACTTGCAAACATACTGAACAGTTGAAAGCTTTGTGGTACCTACCGCCTGGATCTGCCATCAACACCAAACTACTCTCTGTCCCTTCTTCTATCCTTCCATCTGACTTCTGCTTTTTTTCTGCATTTCAGAAAAACTTGGAATCACCCTGATTAGACTTTTCAGTCTCACTGTCAAATTTTCTCACTGAGTGCCCATCCTTACATTCACCCAGGACTATGCCTACACAGCCAGAGTGCTGTAAGAGGGTTTGGTTTGGGCCCTGAGTTCTGATCCTGGCTCTGTTGATAACAGCTGTGCAAACCCTGGCAAAACATTTTGCCTTGTAGGCCCTGTGAATGTTTTAGATCTGAAAGTTGCCACTCACCAGGCCCCCTCCCCCTCCCCCACCATATACCTTGCGAGTTATGCTAAGGACTTTCCATCCAGGTGTTTCTGCCATAGTACACAGCAAGGTCAGTGGGAAGTGAAGCGGTGGGGTGATATGCCCAGGGCCTACTACCCAGTGAAGGCCGATGGGGTCTGCCCCCAGAGGTCTCAGGTCTTCGTGCTGAGGACATGCAAGCGCCTGCTATATTCCTGAAATGGGACCTTTTTCACTGTGTTGTTCCCCCTCATGATCTGAGGTGCCCCTGAGCAGCCCCAGGCTATTTTATACACTATTAACTTGCTATTCTTTGGCCCACTGTTAATGTTTTTTTCTCTATTATAAAGTTAGACCATTGCTTTCCTCTTTCTGTTTTTCTTCTTTCTTCCCATCTCCCCCGCTTCCCCTGGTGGTACTGGGGATTGAACCCAGGGCCTTCATACTGGATGCATCCCTAGCCCTTTGTATATTTTTGAGAGAGGGTCTTGCTAAATTGCCCAGGTTGGGCTTGAACTTGTGATCCTACGCCTCTGAGAATGCTGGGATTATGGGCATGTATCCCCATGCCCACCCACTTTCCAGGTTCAGATACCTTGATGGTCAGTGCTGTGCTGTTCTCAGGTAACTCACAGACTGGCACAACAACAGGCGCAAACTGTATGAGTTGCCGTGTAACAAAGGCTACAAGTACTTGCGAGGACAGGATGGCCGGGTCAAAAGGTTAAACTCTTCACCTTCTCTCCCACTGGCCAAAACTTAATTTCGTGGCCATTCCTTGCTGCAAGGGAGACTGAGAATTATATTCTTTAGTGCAGCAGTTATTTATACAATTAACATTTCCATATCTATAAAAAATGGGGATCAGATACTGAGGAAACAAGGGCCTGTACCACACGCAGTCCAATAGCTTCCTTTATATGTGCAGAACCAGAGCAGGCTGTGGCAGCACCAAGAGTTCATCAAAAGGTGGCATTTGTACTGATCGTGGAGAACAAGGAAACTGTCTTCAGGTCAGGAATGGTAAATGCTTGGCATCCATACTGCTAACATCCATTCTGAGGCTGACACAGACATGACCAGTCACTCATGATGGCCTCAGAAATGTGTCCCCATCATGCCAGTGGGCAATTGATTGGTTTAGCCTGCCACTGCACACTGTTTGCCATAGGCAATGTACCCACTTATAGCACACTAGATGGTCACCAGTCTGAACACATTACTCTGGCTTACAACAAAAAAGATAGTGATGACGGGGAGGTTCAGAAGACCTGCAGGATTGACAAGGGCTGCTGGCACTCAGTGTCCATGTGACTGCAGCTCGGCTGGCCAGAAGGACAAGAGGATGGGCACTTGGAAAGTAACAGGGTGACATGTTGTACAGAATGGGGACATATGAGGCGTGATAACAATACAGTGAATGATTAAATCGTAAACATTTTACTACAGTAAGATACACATTGCCAGTATTCCCTCTTAACATACTTCCCCTTCTCTCAAACACGTTACTCCATTATTCTTGCCACTTCCTGCAGCAGTTCTGGGAGTCCCTTGTCTTGTAACCTAGCTGTGATGTGGCGGCTGCCTTGACATCCTGATTCAAAATATCAACTCAACGTGTTTACCTTTCACCATCATTTTGACTTTGGAGAAAAGCCAGAAGCCCCGTCACGTCAGATCTGCTGGATAAGGCAGATGGCGATGCTGTCACGTCCCCATGAGCCTGCTTTGCCATCGGGTGGCCCTCGACAGAAGCCCTTACTGTAGTTCTGGGCACAGCTAGTAAAGATACAGAAGAGGATTTCCAGGACTACTTCATAAAGTGGCAGAACAATAGCATAAGTGTTCTGGGGGTGGGGTATATTGTGAGGGATATTAACTCAGTGTATCTTTTACTGCAATGATTTTTTTTTTTTTTTAATTTAAACATTCACTATGTATTTTGGTTACCTCTTACGTGCTCTGATGTTTTAAGGCCCCCAACTGGACAAAGCTGGTTTTTCCCTAGATAAATGCTGTAGATTTTCCATAATCGAGTGGTCAGGTCCCTCCATTGCTGGCCCTTATAAATCCCCAGTGTAGCTCTGTTGGTTTCCTTCTCCTAGGTACCTGGGTATGGGCCTAGAATGTCACTGATACCTTCCCGAAGGGTGTCCATGGATTAAAGACTCTGCTTAGCTTTGTGTGCAGGTCTTTGTCTAGCTCAGGGTGCAGCTTTAGTGGACTGGGCAGGTTCTTTACCCTTTGACTGTGCCACTTCAGTCTTGTGCCCACAGGGCAGAGGTGACAGGCCCACTGCCAGGTCTGTGGCCAAGTGGGTGGGACAAGTTACCGAGACCCATTCTCTGTGGTCCCTGCCACCAGTGGAGACAAGGCCCTGTCTGGGAATGTCCCCGCCCTGTGCCTGAAAGTGAGGAATTTCTTCCTGCTGGGGAACAGCTGTACAGTGAGTAGGCCCATCTGGCCCGCAGGACGCCTAGGCCAGGAGGTGTCACTCATGCCGCCCACCTCTGCTGGGTGCTCTGTGCATGCAGAGGACTCTGTCATTCATTTTGGCTCCTTGCTGTTTCTGTACCCACCTAAACCCCTCCTGGCCCCTACTGCCCATGCCTGGCCAAGTCAGAGGTGGCACTGGGCCAGACAGGACAGTGAGAGCATCAGGCGCACAGTCGTCTTCTTTCTGAGTTGATGATGCTGCCGTGTGTCTGCAGAGCTCCAGCTCTGTAAAGGTTTCCTGTTTGGCTTGGTGCATCACGCACTTACCAAGTTTCCCAGATGCCATGTGGGCAGTCAATTCTAAGACAGAGGCTGCTGGAAGTGGGGGAGGATTGGGGAAACTGAGGCAGGGCCGGAGGATCGTCGCTCTATGGAGGATTCCAGGGAGGCACCTGTGCCAAGACCTGCGTGAAGATGAGCCGAGAAGGAAGGGAGGGAAGGTCTGCTGGCAGAGGGCTTCCTGGGGCCAGGGAGCAGCTGGGCACGAGAGGCAGAGAAGCCAGGGAGAGTCAGTGGCTCGAGGTGGCGGGAGGGGCCCACTGTGCCTAGTGGGTGTGGCAAAGCCACCAAGCAGGGAAGTGACGGGCATGGCAGTTCTGCACTGTAGAAAGGCTATCCTGACATTGGCTTTGAAAGGACCAAGACCCTGGGGAGGGGCCAGCAGGAGGTCTAACTGCAAGCAGGCAGAGCCCACAGGACCTGTCCCTGCCTGATGCAGCCTAAGGACTTGGCACTCACAGCAGGGTAGCAACTGGCCTCCGGGAATCCTCAAGCCTGTCTTCCGCTGTCCTTCTTCTGCTCCCTGCTTGCCAGATTCACCTGTGAGACCGTCCGTGCCCAAACTGAGAAGCAGCTGTAAGGGTCCTCTCTAGCAGATGAAGTGACGGTGCAGTCTCAGCTCTCTGGGAGGCCGAGGCAGGAAGATGGCAAGTTCAAGGCCAGTCTGGGTAACTTAGTGAGACCTTGTCACAAAATAAAAAATTAAAAGATGGCCGTGGGAGGTAACACAATGTTAAGGGCCTAGGTTCAATCCTTGGTACTGAAAAAGTAGCCTCTGTGTCCCTGGGTGTAGACCCAGTGGCATCCACGCAGGTCCTGGGCCCTCTGGCTGTCCTCTGTGCACATCCCTGCCCCCTCCTGTGGCCTGGTCCAAGCCGGCAAGTGCTGGGAAAGGGTCCTGGTCCCAGCACAGTCATCTGGCCAGTGACTCATGCTGGGGGGATGTGACAGAACACGAGGCTGGGTGTTAATAGCAATCCCCTCCATCTCTGAGGCCACTTCACACCAGGGACAAATGGTTCATTTAGGTTGATCTGGCCGCCTGTGCCAGGTTGTCTGGAGGGCCAGCCAGCAGCCGTTTCCCGGCCTCCTCCCACAGGGAGCATTCTGTTCCTGAGGTGGTGGCCAGGGCCAGGTCCCAGGCTGCATCTAAGGTAGTGAGAGCTGGTACCCCCTCCTATGAGGTCACTGAGGGGCACAGACCACATCTGGGTGATCCACAGCCTCTGGTACACCATGGACTGGGAAAGGGGTAGAGAAATC
>PVKN010026257.1:0-13876 GCA_004027915.1 Capromys pilorides | reverse complement strand
TATATATATATATATATATATATATATATATATATATATATGTCTTAGTGTCTTTGTTATCGCTGTGGGTTGCGCTGGGAGTGGTAGATTGGAATTAAGTTGGTGGAATTCCAATAATGGGTTTTAGGATTGTAAGTTTAGACTTTTTGGGCCAAGATGAGAACCAGGAAGGTACTCCGACACCAAGGAAAGAGGCCTCACCCCAAATCACCCTGTTTACACCTTGATCTCAAACCTCCAGCCCCCAGAACTGTAGGAAAATAAAAACCAATCTCCGCTCTCTAAGTCACTTAAGTGGCTGCTGTTCTGTTATGGTGGCTGTGCAGACAAAGACACCAACATTCTAGGCCAAAAGCCTCAGTGGTCAGGCTGCATGGGTCGGTAGAGTCTGGACGGCATCAGGGCCCAGAGCCCAGGCTTTCCATGGGGGCAGAGTCAGGATCTTAAGGGATCACTCGACAGATTCCCCCCCCACCCCCGAGACCTACTGACTCAGACTCCCAGGATCAAGCTATGAAGAACCTGGGGAAGGCATTTAGTGTAGAACCTGCGTTGGTGTGAAGGGCAAAGCGGCAGTGCAAGGCCTGCTCTCAGAAGGGCTGCTGTGGATAGCCTTCACCTAACCTCAGGAGGACGCCATTAGAGCAGGAGCAACAGCCCGGAGTGCAGACTCTGCCACCTGGGCACCGCTAAGATCAGAACTCAAAAGGCTGTGATGCAGGTTGGAGGGAGGGTTGGGGCGAAGGCAAGTAAGTGTGGAGTCAGATTTGGGTCCGCGTATCTCATTATTTAATTTTTGAGTGAGTTTACGCAAGCTCCTAGACTTCAGTGTTTTCAATTGTAAAGCAAGGACTAAAATGTTTCAATAAGATCACCATGAAGATTAAAAGAGGAAAGTGTATTTAAAGGAAGTGACCCTGAGGAGCTGTTCAGTGGGTGGCGGTAGGTGTTACTGCTTCCAGCTAATGCTTCTGTTTGTATGTGGGTCTTTGTCAAATTCTCTTTTCCATTTGGGAATAGGTCTGTGCACTAGAATGTAGCCTGCAGACACAAAGTTGCTACCAGTCTCTACACTCACGTCTCAGACAGTATAGATCATTCCTGTTGAGCCCAGGTCAGGAGGAGACTTCACACCTCAGTATTCTAGAAAGCCACTGCTAGCCAGTTGCAGATCTGAACCCAGCATCATTGCCAGTACTATGGCAATAGATGCCTTGTGTGTTACCACTCCCGTGTGTTCAGATCCATCTGGGATACAGAGGCTGGAAGTCTGCAAACTACGTTGTTCACACTGCCTTTGAAGCTGCCTCCCTGTTGAGCCCTGCCCATGGGAGGCCCAGGTAGGAGCCTAGAAGGCCGAGGTAGAGAAAAATCATCTTTTCTTCTTGTATATTTTGCGGCTCCAGCAGTCTATTAAGAGCTGGGCCTCCTTAAGCATATGCTCTTGGGCTCTCACTCGGGCAGCACTTGTAAGGGTGAGGACGTTTAACTGAGTTGCTGATCTGTGGTAATGGTGGTTCCGGCACAACAGTGGGGATTTGAGGCACAGTGGTCAGCGGCTCTCTTGGCCACTTCGTTTTCTCTGGCTTTTCAAGCCCCAGTTGAAGGGATTTCCCATGGCTAAATAACACAGCTCTATTTTCTTATTTTCTAGCTTCCTACACTTTTTATTCTGTCTTTTTGAGACAGGGTCTTGCTATGCAGCTCAGGCTGGCCTTGAGCTCACTTTGTAGCCCAAGCTGGTCTCAAACTTGCAATAATCCTCCTGCCTCAGCCTCCTGAGTGCTGGGATTACAGGCATGAACCACCACGCCTGGCTAGTTGCCCACCACTTTTATGAGTTACTTATTATATTACACTTATAGAGTTTGAAATGAAATAGCTAGCTTTTTTTTTTTCCAATGACTCACAGTGATTGACATAACCAATATAAATCTAAGGCTTTGAAATTAGGATTGTGTGTAAACTTTGAGATCACATCTGCTGCGTAACAAGTGGATCCCACGAGCAAAAGATGCAGGTGAGGCAGCCTTAACTGGCCCTGCACACTCCTGTCTGAACTCCAGGACAGCAGACGGCTCTTCTCCCTATGCTCATTGAGGGCCCAGGCTCCTTCGTCTTGTTCACCCTCATAAACGAAGTTCTTTAGGCGCCGTTCTCATCTGCACCCCTCACATGACCAGGCTCCTGGTTGACAAATGGGAGTGGGAAGGAACAAGTTCTTTACTGTAAAGGCTTTGATCCATAAATGACCCCGCTTTCTCTTCTGCCATGGAACTGATAGCAAGAGAGGCTGGGGTGTAGCTGCCCAGCCATGTACCAGGCTGTAAGTCCATTATTAAACCGGAAACGGGAGAGAATTTTTGTGAGTCCATGGCTGTGGGGTTTGTGAGGGTGTGTAACTCACAATACCTTTCCTGTAGGGTTGTGCACAGTGGAGGTGCCAAGCACCCCTTCATGAAGGTCAGCACCCACTCTCCCGCCGCAGTGTTGCCCAACCGGCCGCAGTGGAGGCCGAGTGATGCACGGTCCTGAGGAAGGCTCCATTGTGCTTGCGGGCCCTTCCCTCCGACATGTGTCGAGTTCAACATCAGTGTGAGCAGAGCAGTGAGGCCTCCCTTTGTGTACTCAGAAGCCTGTTAGCAACCTTTTAGCTTACAGTTTCAGGCTGTTTTCAAATTGGAGTTCAGGATGGAAACTGCATCCTGCAGCGCAGCATATGGTAGGGGAGGACAGAGGCTTTCCCCATCCATCATTGTGGATGGGCCAGGGTCTGAAAGGTGTAATCTGTCTTTCCTTTTAAAGGGCGCTTGTTCCTGTGTGGCCTGGAAATTGGGGCGATCTGGCCTCTGGAGCAACTTACAGTAAGTTGTCACATCCCAGGATGGCAGAGCGGTGGTTGCCATGGTAGTAGATCTGTGCATTCTTCCTTTCAAAAGAGACTGGGGCCGCCCAAGAAAATGAGGGCACCTCTTCCTGGAAAGCTGGGGCTTTGTTCGCAGTCCTGTCTCTCTCCCCTGTGTTCTAAAGAATACATAGGCCCCATTATGCTGCTTCTGTCTTTCATGTTATAATTTGGGTAACAAAGGAGAGGCTGGGGACGGATGGGAACCATCTCACTCCTTAGCATCATGGCCAGTGTGTGAACTTGTTTCTCAGGCTGTGATTAGCGTGTTCAAGAGTCAGTGAGCAAAGTCAAGTTTGGTGCTGGTTTTCGGGGTCAAATGGCTCTTGGATTGGCTTCATTTTCAAAACCAGCCCCTACCCAACTGCCTACCTAACATTTCCTCCTTATTTCTTCCTCCCTTTCCTCCTCTCTCTTTTCCTCTGTTCCTGGCCTCCCTCCTGTCTTCTGCCCTGCCTCTCTTCTTCCCTTCACCTCTCCTCGCAGCCTTTTCCCTTCCATCATCTTCTCCTTCTCCTGCCCTCCTCTCCTCTTTTTTCTGTCGCTTTCTTCTTTTTTCCTTTCCTTCATAACCATCCAGTAAGTGCCTCTGCTGGACCTTGCTCCTAGCGAGGTTGTAGAGATGCATGAATGAACATGAACTTTAATCTCAAGCTGTTGCCAACCCGGAGTGTGATGCTGACTTAAAAAGTTACACTCGCGATAAATAGCTAGAAGTACAGTGAGGAAAGCAGGTGTTTCCTTGGCTGTGGTGGGCCTCAGAGTGGGAAGGGCCAAGTGCAGTCAAGGTGGATCAGAAGGTGCCCAGGAGTAAGCCTGGGTGAAGGCAGGCTCTGGGGGCAGGGAGGGAGCTGTATGGGGTGCTGGTCAAGGAGGCCACGTGAGGAGGCTGGCCTGGAGGGATGCTGCTCACAGAAGGCTTGATGTCTTAGCAGACAGCAACTGGCCCCTGGCCTCCCAGTACCAGGAACCCACCTTGATTAGCACAGAGCCATGCCAGATTTGGTGGTCATATGGAAGAGGGACTTGGAAGGGCCTAGTCTGGAAGTTAAGGAACCAATTGCATGGAGAGGACTGAGGTATCAGGAATGGATAGAGACCAGGAGAAACGAAGCATGTTCTCTCTCCTTGCACTCCTCGGCCCAGCAAACAACATTATGCTTCTGTTCAAAGCCAAGTTTACACTGGTATCCTTGTTTAAACATTTTATCACATCACCCTTTCAAGATTGGATAAGAGGTGAGAATGGTTTTTATTTTGAAGATGAAAAAACTGAGCCTCAGCCTCAGACGTACTAGAGAGAGAGAGAGAGAGAGAGAGAGAGAGAGAGAGAGAGAGAGAGATTAATGAGTAGCAAAGATGCAAAGGTGGTTCAAACCCAGGTGAGCTTTTCTCCCTGAACCCCACAGCTCCTGCAGTGCATGTCCGCTGCAGATCTGGATCAGTGGACGAGGCGTCCTCTGTTGCTGCAGGCGAGGCTCCTGAATCCCATAGGCCAAGGCTCCTGGTGCCCACCTTTGGCGTCCTGCGGGCATCCATCAAGGTGAAGGGTTTCACCTCAGTACCTGCAATCTTGACAGTCCTGCTGGGGAGCAATGGGCTGATCCTTACATACAGGATGTTTGATTCCTTTCATTTTTACCTTAGGGAGAACAATTAAAGCAGTTTTGGTGCCAGAAGATCTTAAAGAATGAAGCCAACCTGAGAGCTTCAGGAGTTTGGAAAGACTTGGGGACGGGTGTGGTAAGGCAGGTGGACCTTCTGTCTAGCTTTCTGATGTGTCTAGTATCATGTGGAACTTCAACGCAATCCACAAAGGTGGATTTAAGAACCCTTAGTCCACAGGCTAGAACACTAAGGTGAGTGGAAGCCCAGCATCACCAGCTACAAGCAATGGTGCTGAGACTCAGTCCCTCTGACCATAGCCAGCTGGGGTTGGGGCTGATGTTGAGTGCCGTCACAGCTGTGCTGTAGACTCCCTTGAGGTTGGTGTCCAGCAGTGCCTCTGGTCTGGGGCCAGCTCAGCACCCGTCCTGCATGTGTGCATCTTTCATTGCTTTCTCTGTGCTATCTGGAGTTCCATTCCTCACCTTGGGCTCCAGCTCTGCAAGGTCCAGGCCCAGGTCTGTGGACCATCTCCTATGGTCCCTAGCAAGGTCTACACCCTGCAGCAGTTGGCAATAAAGATGCAGCCAGCTGGAGCAGGAGCTGCCTAGCACAATGCAAGAAAGGAGAGGGGTAAGAGAGTATGAGTTGAGGAGGAGATTCACACACACTTGTGCTTTGGTTGCCTAATGCTGGGCACCAATGGGCTAAGACTTCCCTATCAGTCAGCTGGGTGGAAGCCCTGACCCTGAAGCCCTGCTAGTCATCCTCACCCAAGTCCTAAGGCTCCCTGCCTGAAGGGCCTCCAGGCGAGACCAGCCTACCCCTAGCTCCAAGGTCCGCTGTGTGTACTTTCTCCAGGGAGTGGAGTTAGTCTCTTCCGGTTACTCAAGGCAAAGACCCTCCCTGAATTTTAACAGGTTGACAGTGCACTTATAAAAAACCAAAGCACTGCTTTTTCCTCACTCCTAGTACCCGTTGATGAGGGTCTGCAGAGGGCTGATACCATATCAGAAAGTCACGTCACCTGTCTCCATGTCAACGTCCGCAGCCCCATCTCCCACATATGCTGAACGACTCACTCTTCTGACTCTTTCAAAAGGCTGACTTCAGAAATTTCCTGGTGGACATGTACTGTTTAAATTAATCCACAGGCCAGAACCTGCTTGGTAATCTGAAATAGACTATCTCATCTTTTGGAAAGATACCTAGAAGGGGAATAACCAAATCAAATGGAAACTCTAGGTTTCATTTTGTGGGAAGTATTGATACTGTTATGATTTGTGTCTAGCTGTCTCCCCAAAGCCTCATGGGGTGGACTTCTAGAATTTGTGATTAACTCATGATCCACTGGGATTATGGGTGTGAGTGCTACATTCAGCCTGGGGCAAACGGCCTGAATGCAACATAAGGGAGATTGAATTGCTCTCTGTTGCTATTGTTGCCACTTCTCCCATTTGCTCTTGCTGTTTTGTTCTTTGCTGCTGCCATGAACTGCTGTCCTCTGCCATGTGCCGCTCTGCCTTGGAGCCAGCTGAGTATGGACTGAAACCTCCACTAACTATGGGCTAAATAAACCTTACTTTCCTTAATTTTGACTGTCAAGTGTTTTATTTCAGCAACGAGAGAAAAGTAAGACACATACTGATTTTGATAATGGTTGTATCAGTAAATGCTTACTAGAGAAACAGACTTAGTGCAAGATATACAGATACACAAGAATTTATAAGACTGGCTTGCAACGGCTGCCCACAGAGTCAGGTGTGGAAGAGCACAAAAGGTCTGTCTACACACCAGATCTGAAGGATCCAGTCAAAGCTTAGAGCTTAGTGTTGTGTCCCCCATGAGTACATATCAAGAGGCCAGATATTCTGCAGTGCAAGACTGAAGGGTCTGTGCTGGAAACAAAGAGATGGATCCAAGGGGCGATGAAGACCAGTGCTCTACTGGAAGAGACAGAAGTGAGGTTTCCTTCTTTGTTTCTCTTTCAAACCATTCAGGCAACAAGCTGCCCTGGGTGCATCTTCCCCTCAGCCAAGCCCAGAATTGTGCCCATCCTATTTAGTTGCACATTTTGTACTCAAGTTGACACAGCTATTACAATGGTTGCACCAGTCTGCACTTACACCAACAAAAGAGAAGGGTTTCTTCCCCCACAGCCAACCAGCATTCATTGTTGGTTGAACCATTTTTCCATTCTGGCCATTCTTTCTGGAGTGAGATAGAATCTGTGTTGTTGTAACTGGCATTTCTTGAATGGCCAGCAGTGTTGAACATTTTTTCATGTATTTATTGGCTCTTCAGCTCCCCATTGGTTGATTAAATTTAGGGAGACTAATTTTATTGAGTTCTTTATATATTATAGGCATTAGTCCTTTGTCTGAAAAGTAGCTGAAATTTTTTTCTCATTATGTAGCTGTCTCTTCATTCTGCTGATGGCTTCCTTTGCTGTGCAGAAACTTTTAAATTCATTGTGATCCTATTTGTGAAGTCTTTGTAATGCTCCCTATGCAGTCTGGTTTTTGCTCATAAAGTCTGTCTACATCTGTGTCTTCAAGAGTTTTATCTTCCATCTTTCAGCAGATTGTGTTTCTGCTTTAAAATTTGGATCCTTTCCTAAGAGAGTAAAAATTAGAATTAAAACAGAAAAAATTACAAGTGATACAGAATTTCACTTAACAAAGTAATATGAATTTCATAGTATTTGTTGTATTTACATAGTGTTGTCTTCCAAATCATTATTCATATTATCAGATATATACATGTAAAAAAAATTTAGATCCTTGATCCAGTTCAATATCAGTTTCATGCATGATGAGGATTTGGGTCTCCATTCAATCTTTGGTAAGTGGATGGCCAGTGTTCCCAGTACCATTTGTACTGGAAGGGTTTTTGCTCCTTTGTCAAAGATATAGTAGGGTCAGGGAGATAGCTCAGTAAAATAAGCACTTGCTTGGCAAGCACAAAGTCCTGAGCTTAATCCCTGGTACCGCAAAAAAAAAAAAAAAGATATAGTAGATGAATGTGCCTGGAATTGCTTCTGCATCTTCAATTCTATTCCGTCAAGCCTCACATTTCATCATGGCAGCTTTGTAACACGGCTAGGTCTGAGATCGTGATGTATTTTACTTGTCCTGCTTGCCCAGAATTGCTTTTGCTCTTCTAAGTCTCTTCTGGTATTAATTATAAGATTATTTGCTAGATGCATATGAGGATTGATTTTTGGCAGTTTCTTAATTGTCACTGCATTAAATATGTGTAACAGTTTTGGAAGCATGATCGTTTTCATTATATTGGTTGTGCCTATCTAGGAACAGGGGGTATCGTTCCATTTTCAAATATCCTCTTTGGTCACCTATTTTAGAGTACTATAGTTTTCTATGTAGAGGTCTCTCAATTCCTTAATTGAGTTAATTTGTAAGTCTGTCTGTCTTTCTTTCTTTCTTCCTTCCTTCCTTCCTTCCCTTTTTCTTTCTTTCTTTTTTTTTTATTCTGTTGTAAAAGTTGTGTTCCTAATTTCTCTTTTGGTTATTTATTTAAACAAACAATCCAACTGAAGACCTCATGCTTGCTGGGCAGGCGTCGTTCCAAGGATCTGTGCCTTCAGCTGGTTAGTTTGTTGTTGTTGTACAGGAACAGTACTGATTTTTGAATGTTGACTTTGTACCCTGCTGTGCTACTCCTTTTGGTTCTTAATTCTGTGAGGATTTGGGCTGGGTTTTGGGGGTCTTTCATGTAGAGTAACATGTCATCAGCAAGTGATAATATTTTAACTTCTTCCTTTCCTATCTGTATTGCTTTACTTTTTCTCTTGTCTAACCTGGCTAATGTTTTGAGAACTATACTGACCAGGAGTGGCAGTAGTGGACCTCTTTGTCCTGTTTCTGACTGTTATGGTTTGTGTCTAAATGTACCCCCAAAGCCTCAAGCAGTCATGAGGTGGGCCTCTATAGTTTTTGATTGATTCATCGTCCAGTGCAGGTATTATGAATGTGAGTGCTACGCTCGCCCTGCTGTGGGTATTGTGCATATAGTATAAGAGAGAGAAAGAGCCTTGCTTGCTCCTCTCTCCTTTGTTCTTGTCGCTTTTGCTGTCTTCTGTCTTGAATTGTTGCCCTCAATAACGAGAGAAAAGTAATCAATACACTGATCTGAGAGTGAAAGTTTTTAGCTTTTGTCCACTTAATGTGATGTTGACTATTGGTTTGTTATAGATGGCTGTTGATCTGATTATGATCTATTCTAGTTTTCTTTAGGATTTTTTCTCTATTATGAATAGATGTTAGACTTTGCCAAAATTTTTGCTAGGTCTATTGAGATGATCATTTTTTTGTGTGTGTTTTTGCTTCTCTTAATGTAATGATTTGTTGATTTGCATATGTAGGACCATCTGCATTTCATTGAAACGAATATTACTTGATCATATTGTGTACTTTCTTTTTCTTTTTTTTGATGATTTGCTACATACTGTTTGCCAGTATATTACTGAGGAATTCTACATCTATGTTCATTAAAATAGTTATTCTTTGTTGGTTGAATCTTTTACTGGTTTTGGCATTAAGGTAATGGTTGCTTCCAGGAATAACTTTGAGAGTATTACTTCCCCTTCAATTTATTAAAGAATTTAAGGAATACTGGAATTAGAACTTTTCTAAATTTCTTGTAGAATTTGGTTGTGAATTCAGCAGGGCTTGGGCTTTTCTTGATTGGTAGTTTTTCTTTTCTTGTTATTTTTTTCAATTTAATCAATATATTGGATTATTTAGACATTTAGAAGTTTTTTTAGAGGCAGAGACCTGTTATGTAGCGCAGGCCTTGAGCTCTCTATGTAGCCTAAGTTAGTTTTGAACTTAAGATGATTATCCTGTCTCAGCTTTCCCATCATGCCTGCCCTCAGAATTTTTAAATCTTCTTGCTTCAGCTTTGGTAATCTGTATGTGTCTAGGAATCTCTCCATTTCTTTTGAATTTCCCATTTTATTAGAATATAGGTTCTCTAAATAATTACTGATGATCTGACTTTCTGAAGAATCTGATAGAATTTTGTCCTTCTCATTTGTAAGTGTATGTATTTGGATATTTTCTTGTTTTGATAAAGTTTTTTTTTTTTTTTTTTGTGGGACCGGGGATTGAACTCAGGCCCTTGAAGGGCTTGCCAGGCAAGCGCTTATTCTACTGAGTTGTCTCCCCAGCCCAGTTAAGTGTTTAACTATTTAATCTTTCAAGGAACAAATTCTAATCCATTGACTCATAGTAGTTTTTTTTTAGTCTCTTGTATTAATTTCTGTTGTTTTCTTTATTATTTATTATATATAATTATAATATATATTATTTATTATACACATATATAATTTACTTCCTCGTATTATATTTGGGTGTGGATTGTTCTTGCTTTTGTAGGACCTGGAAGAGCATGATTAGGTTATTTATTTGATATTATCCTGTTATTTTGGCATGGCATTCATTGCTACTAACACCCTTCTTAGGACTGCTTCCATTGTGTTCCATAGATTCTGCTGTGCTCTACTGGCATTATTGTTTGATTGCAGAAACTGTCTAATTTTTTCTTTTTAAAATATTTTTATATTTCAATATTTTAAAAAATATAAAATGGAAAATAAACATTAGAAATCACACAAAATTCCATTAAACAAAATAATAGGAATTCAACAAAGGTTGTTATATTGCATAATGTTATCTTCAAATTAGTTGCTTAGGTTACCAGAAATAAACCTGAAAAATTGGTGAAAAAAAAAAGATAAAAATTTATAAGAAATTAAAAAGAAGAAGAAAATAAATAAATAAATTTAAATTTTTTAAAAGTAAGCATCAACTGCTCTTTTCAATAGACCAGCAGAAACCAGCAGTACAATTATCCAAGCTATCCTACATATCATCTGTGACACATTGATTATTCAAGAAAGTAGTGTACAGTTTCTATATGTTTCCATAGTTCCTGTGTTGATTTCAAGTTTCATTCCACTATGGTCTGGTAGTATGCACTGGGTAATTTCAAACCCCTTGCATTTACTTAAGCAAGCTCTACTGGCTAACATGTAGTCTACTTTGGAGAAAGTTCCATGTGCTGCTGAGAAGCAGGTATATTTTGTTGTTGGGTATAACACTCTGTAGATCTCTATTAAGTCTGTTTGTTCAAAGATTTGGCTCATCTCTGATATTTCTTTGTTGCTTGTTTGTCTAGTTGATCTCTCTGTTTGTTACAGTGGGGTACTGAAGTCTTCCTTTACGATTGTGTTGCTGCCTATCTGATTTTTCATACCCACTTGTGTTTTTTTTTATGAAGTTGGGCATGTCAGTATTTGGTGCCTATACTTACAATTATTATCTCTTCCTGTTGAATTGTTCTTTATGTAATGCCCTTTGTCTCTTCTCATCAGTCTTGGCTTGAAATCCACCAGAAGCAGAGTAGCTACTCCTGCTTTTACCTGATTTTTGTTGCATAGTAAATTATTTTCCATCTATTGACTTTTGGTCTGTGGATCTCCTTTTGAGTTAAATGTGTCTCTTGTACCAGCATATAATTTAATTTTGTTTCCTGATCCATTTTTGTTAATCGGTTTCTTTTGATTGGTAAATTGAGATCATTCTCATTGATGGTTATTACAGATAGATATTGATTTATTCTTGTCATTGTATTATGTTTGGTTCCCCTTCTTTCCTTTCTACTTAATCATCTACTTTGCCTATTGGATTCATTACATTGGACTTTTGGGCATTGTTGTCTTCATTGCTTTTTTCTATGACATCCTTGAGAATTTTTGGAGCACTGAATTTATGGTCATGATTTTTTCTTGGATGATCCTTATCATAGAAGAATCTTATTTCTCCATTAATTTTGAAAGCTAATTTTGTGGGATATGTGAATCTGTATTGGAAATTGTTTTAGAGTTTGAAATGTTTCACTTTAAGTTTTCCTTGATGCTAGGATTTGTGTTGAGAGGTCTGCTGTAGGTCTGATGGGTTTTCATTTATAGGTGATTTGTTTCTAGTAACAGATTTGAAGATGTTTTTTGTGTTACATTTTTGTACTCTTGATTATTTTATGGCTTGGTGCAGATCTTTTCTGATCATTGCTAGTGGGACTTGTAGATGTCTCACTTATCTGTATGCCAAATTTTCTTTATAAGCTTGAAAGCGTTTTTGTTCTACTTCTGTAAACAGGTTTTTAAAAATACTCTTTGTGTTATCTTCTGATCGTACGTTGATTCTAACTAATCTTAGATCAGCTTATTTTAGGAATGGTGATATAGCTCAGTGGCATAGTACCTGCTTGGCAAGTGCAATATCCTGAGTTGGATTCCTGGTACAAAAAAAGGTAGCTTATTTGCATCATCCAGCAGCTGCTGGATCAATTTTTAATGATTCATTGCTATTTATAAGGTCTCTCCCATTAGTTGACCATCAATAGCAGCCCTTTCTTTTAGGTCTGATGTTCTATCCTCACATTAGTCAATTTTGCTGCATATTCTTTCTTTCTATTGGATTTATTTATTTTAAACTTTATTTGTGTATGTATGTATGTATGTATGTATGTATGTATGTATATATGTATTTATTATATGGCTGGCTCAGCCTGCCCTGGGCGTGGGGCTAGCACAGCATGTGGTGCTGGGATTGAACTATGATCCCTGTGGTTGCCTAAGCTTGCCTAAGCAGGCACTTTAGACTGCTGAGCCATCTCGCCGGCCTCTACTGCATATTCTTTCAATAAACGTTTTAATCTCATGGATTTCTACTTGATGCAGTTTTATGAACTCTAGATTTTTTCTATGTTGAGCATTCATGATTTTCATGTTTCTTTAGCTCCTCTATTATTTTAAAAATCAGCAGCTTCTCTAGATCCAGCAATCCTTTGTTTTATAAGGATTGTTATTTCTTTAAATGTCATTACAATTATCTCTGATTTGTGTGATTCAAGCATCTTATTGATTTGTTTAGTTACTTCCTCTCCTACCACTTCAGATATTTGAGCCCTGAGGCTTTTGATTTCTTCCCCTTTGATGGCCCCAGGATTTGATTTGGGGGAATTGAAGGATTTTGAAGGTATTTTGCTTCTATATTTCCTCATTTTAAAAATTTGTTTCCTGTGCTGAGGCTTGCAAATTGCTTATAGTGGGTGGGTTTGTTGTTAGTACTGAGGCTGCTTGGGTAATGGACAAATGAGGTAGAACTTTAACCCTTGTGCTAACCTGGGTGTTAGCACACCCAGACTCTGGGGTGCCCAGAGTGGGGCAGCACACTTGGTGCTGAGTAGAGTAGGATAGGGGCTCCCCAGGGAGAAGCAGTCTCCCAGGACTGCTGCTGTACATTAGACATAGTCTCCAGCATAGTTGGGGGTGGTGTGACAGTGAGTGCTGGGCGGACACTCAAGAAAGTCTGGGATATCAAGCATGAATTCAGACAGGACCAGTGTTAACTCTCTGTGGCAGTTGAATGTTCTGGTTGCTGTGGGACAACTTGAGACACTTGGCAGTCAGTGACTCAACTGTACCCAGCACCCAAGGCTGATGGCTCCAGATGCAAGCAGCATTTGTTTATCCTCACACATGGGGAAGATGGAAGGAGGATCTCCCACCCTGGGATCCCAGCCCTGTGTGTGCCAGGAAACAGGTGCAGGGCTTCAGCCTGTTCAGTGTTAGGAGAGAGGATGGTGAGATGAAGGGGTCCATATACTCCAAATCCTGTGAGGATCGATTCTGTCACACATTCTGGTCCCCTCCAGCTACTTGGGAAGTTTCTCAAAATGGTTATTTCCAGAGTGGGATGGGGTGGGGTTGGCTGCAGACTAGCCCTGTTGGGCTGCTTCCCCTCTTCTTAACTTCGTGTGTATGTTTGGCTTGATCTGTAAGTGTCTTCTTTCAATTGTTTTTCTGTGCCAGAGCTTATGTCTCCTCCCTGCTTTTAGTTACCTGTGTTTTCGGTTGAGCTACTATGAGTGTCTCTGATGTAAATTGAGCTATGTTTGATTTTTGTGATTGCTACGGTTACCTTTGGTACAAAAAACATAGCTATATTAATAGTGCATAGTCAAACTTTAGTAATTCGTTATAAATTTTGGATGAATTCTTGCTCTTTTGCATGGTATCCATTGTCAGAAATGTCACTTCTCTATTTGGTCATGTTGGATCCTTTCACCTCCTGTAATTCTTCATCTTTATAGAGAATGCTTTCCACACTCTGTAGCTGTCATAAAAATTTTTCTTTCTTATGTCTTGTTTTCAACATTTTACTTAGGATATGCAGACTTTTAGGAAGCAATTGAATTATTGTTTGGTGTTTCTGGAAAATTGGGGTGCATAGCGTAGTGTCTCTTATTAACTTTGAAATACCTGACCATTATCTCTTC
>PVKN010026256.1:0-13876 GCA_004027915.1 Capromys pilorides | reverse complement strand
AGATCTGTCAAGTAAAATGGAAAGCAGAAAGTCAAATCTAAATTTTAGGTTAAAAAATCAAACAATTTTATATAGTTATGGCATGGATTGAATTTATTTAAATTTAACTGGGTCTCATCTTTTGTTTGCTAAGTCTACAATGAACCTAACCACAGAGCAGACGGGGACTTCGAATATGTAATTCTGTATTCAGTTTGTAGGCTTCTAGAATCCTTGTCTCTCCTCAGGGACATCAGTTTATCCTTTACCTTTACCTGAATAATACAGGCAAATTTAGCATAAGCAAGAGACAAACCATTGCTTTTTTCTCTAAAGAAGCTGCATAGAGCTAGGCCAGAAAGAAACAGGAATAATGGGATAAAAATGAACATTTTTATCCAACATTTCCAAGTGTTAAGAGTAAACCCAGGGGACAAAAGGACCCTAGCTAGCTACAGCAATACTACCTACAACAGTAAGTTCTCTCCATAGTGTGAAAAGCAGATTCCAGGAATAGCACTGTGAGCATGTCTGCAGTTCACTGTTTGCCTCTCCTCTCCAAATTCAGTTGCCCAGCCTGCACAGTCAACTGCACATAGTGGTACTCTATGCTCTGACTACCCAACTATATGACACTATTGAAACGAAGAGAGGGCCAGCCAGATAACTCAGCTGACGAAAGTGCTTACTTAAGCAGATGCAGGGACTGGGGATCGATTCCCAGGCATGCCATTTGCATTGAGAGGGTGATTCAAACTATGCGTGGTGGTCCACACCCAGAATGCCAGCGTTTGGGAGTCTGAAAGCAGGAGGATCACTAGGAGTCTGCGCTATGTAGTGAGACCCTGTGGACTTTGTACTAAATACATAAATAAATAAATAAATAAATAAATAAATAAATAAAAACAAATACATTTTATTTGCTTGCACATGTTTGTATCTTTGTTCATGGAATTTCCTCAGGTTAGGATACTCTTCTTGCATCTTCTTTATTAAAGGTGATTCATTCTCCAAGGTTCAGGTCAGGGGCTAACTCTAACATGAAGCCACTCATTATCTCATCAAGCAGAATTAGCTTAATCTTCCTCTATATTTTCCCAGCACATTGCCTAGCAAGCAACAACATATAGCTCACTTTATTTCCACAAGATATTGCTTATGTTTTGTACATTTTATTCTGCTTTATATTAAGCATGTTTAGGGCCTGGGAGATAGCTCAGTGGAATAAATGTTTGCCTAGCAAGCACAAGATCCTGTGTTCAATCCTTGGTACTAAGCAAAAAAAAAAAAAAAAAGTTAAGCATGTTTAGAAATTGATCTTTTTCACTGCATTGTCAGCAATTTGCATCTTGACAGCAGATATTAGTTCATCTTTATTTATGTCATGGACTCTCCCAGACCCTGTGGTTCTTAGTTCAAAGTGGTCCTCATCCCATTATTTTACTAGGGGAAAAAGTAAACAGCCACATTTCTTGTTCAGCACTGCTGAAGTGTACGTCAACTGAGTCACAAAGTCCTCCCAGAACACAACTCATTATGAGCCAGTATTATGTTTGATAAAAGACTATTCTGTGCTCCAACTGAAAGAGTGCTTGTATTGAAAGAACTGAAAGTCTTCCTGAAGATGTAGCCCTTGAAGTCCAATGCACTGGAAGTAAGAAGGAACTCACCAATGTACTCCTTTGAAAAATCAGCCAACCACCATTAACGTTTATGTCATTACCTATTCTAGGATATTGTTCTCGCTGTGTTCATGGATGATAAAGAACTTTTAAATTGTCCACAGTGTAAATTTTTCCCACTTCAACTAGTTTCTTAATCAGCTGTCTAGGCTAAATCCCAGAGGTGAAGTTAGATGAGGAGGCACAGATTTCTAAAACACAGATGTTGGGAGGAGTCTCATGTTGATATAGCTCTTACTTCAGTCTAGTAGTACTCAAGGAAAGAGCAATCTACAGTCAAAAACTGGGTTTCCTTCTTTCATACCACAGCCATATCTTTGCAAATGTCAAACTTTTAAAGTCAGCACTTTAGATCAGCTTAGTGTACTGTGCAGGCTCAGGTAACTTGGATTTAAGGAGCACAAATTTCAAAATGAATATGATTATTCATCACTGGAGTCTTCTTGGTTGAATAGAACAAGATTGGGCAGGAAAGTGCACCAATCTGAAAAGTATTTAGCTGTCTTTGCCTCTTATTCAGAGAGGCTACCAGAAAAATGAGTCTCCAAAGCAATATGTCTTCAATGGCACTGTGTTCTGTGAATAAAAAAAAAAATCTAAATTTGGTGAATGAAGATAAAAATGGGTAAATTAGATGATAGGCTGAAATTGTGACTCCATCATTTATGAAAGCTTATTATGGAAGCTTAGGACAAATTAGTGTCTTGAAGTATATACTTGTTTTTAAGACTGTAAAATGAAGATAATGTGTACCACAAAAACTGTTGCAATGCATTACTGAGATGATAAATAACTCAGCACACTGGAAAAGCACTCATTTCAGAGTACTATAATCCTTAATGGTGAGTTGTTAGCATAGGCTAATGGTAACAGGCAATTTTATCCCTTGAATTTTGCTATGTGTACAGTAGTTTTGAATTTTGGTATGAATTAATAGTTCACAATTTCTCTAACAAATATAAAATATGAAACAATGCCCATGAGGTTGACTTTCTAGAGATTTCCTAAAATCTTTCATTCATTCTCAATCCACTGCCAGAAGTTTTATTTAGTTCTAATTTATAGATCACCTAATTTAAAAGCCTCAAGGACTATTAAAACTTTAGGAGATTAAAAGTGGATGCAAGAAGAATGAATATGTTCTATGTGCATGTACCAACTTGTCATGAAGAATGTAATCATTATGCACTGCAAATTTGTACTAATAAATTTTTTTAGACATTTAAAAATTTTATGGAGAATTCACAGACATGAAAGTAGGTTTTAGTAAAGAAAAACAAACGCAGTAGTGAAGATACTGAGTTTAGAAGGATAACACCTAGTAGCATGGGTGAGTAAAGCCAGAAAAAGAGAAACCCTGAATAAAAGTTTGGCTTACAATAAAACTCTTGGGTAAAATAGTGATTATTTAGTACTGACTATGTGCCACCAACACTGATATGCCTTTTACATGGATTGTTTCATGGAATCACAGTAACCCTCTGAGATCATAATTACTTCCTCCATTTTGCAGATGAACATATCAAAGCATATGGAGTTCAAGTATATTATAACGTTACATATTGGCAGATATAGAATTTGAACACACGCAGACTGGATCTTAAGCCTGTGTCTGGCACCTGGTAGATATTGACAGCTAAGATGTGAGACATGGTTTTAAGCACATGAGTTATCTCATAATGATCAGCTAGCAACCCTAGGCATGTATGTCATTTTCATCTCATTTGTCAGATTAAGAAATAATGTTTCAGACTGAGGTTACTTGCTCAAATTACATAGTAAATCAGAGACATGGCCAAGATTCAAACGCATGCACTTCGGATCTGTGACCTTCACTCATAAGAGCTTACTTACATGCCTCTCCAGACAGAACAGGTATTGTTAACCATATTTAACAAATAAGCATTTGATGGCCAGTGGCTCAAGTACCACTCACTAGAAATTGGTTCTAAATCGGGGCTGGGGAGATAGTTCACAGGCATAAGCACCTACCTGGCAAACGCATGGACCTGGGGGTGCCTTGCTGGCCCTGGAATTGGGCGCTGTGGCTCATGACTATAATCCCATCACTTGGGAGGATCACTGTAATTTTGAAACCAGACTGAGCTACAAAGTGAACTCAAGCTCAGCCAGAATTGCATAGCAAACCCCTGTCTCAAAAAAAAAATAATAATAATAATCTAGAATCCCTAACTTTTTTTCTACATTGTCTGATATTTTCCCATAGAAACTGTCCTATGGTTTTGGACTTTGGCTTGCAAGGTCTTTTGCAGTTCTACTATTTGAACAAGGGTGGATTTTTAGGTTTTGTTTATTTCACTGCATTATGGTAGGTCAGTTGCCATTCTTTTCTGATATTCTAAAACAGATAATTTCAAAGCACTCGATCTAAGTTTATAAGAAATAGCCCTACAATGTTCATGTCTAGTCTTTCCTTTTCCATCTTGTCTCTCAGGCCTTATAGGGAATGCTTTGGCAATTACACAGGAAAGCTATTCAACTGACATTACCTAACAACTTGAAACTACTTCAGAAGTAAGAGATGAGCATACGGTCCTAGAAGGCACATGTTCTTGCCTCATGTAATTGCTGCCTGAGTGAAAGCATAAGGCAAACAATATTAAGAATCTTAGCTCTGAATTTCACTGCCTCAGTTGGCAGAAGAAACTGTATATTACCTATTAATAGCCCATTGAAACCTTATTTGCTCAACAATAATTAAGAGATGCTAATACAGCTCAACATCTGTGAACAATTCAAGAACACATCTGTGTGTTCTTGGGACAAATATTTCATGCTTTTATAACACTTGCAATGGCTTAAGTAGCCCAGGGTAGTTTTTAAATGCTGAAATTGGGCTTTCTAAGAAATGTAGAACAGAGAAAGTGGCAAATGTTTGGTCCTTCCTTTTTGAATTTTTAAAATGAGTCACAAAGATATTAAACAAGACAAGCCTCAAGATTATCACTCCATTACTACATGATTAAACTAGAAGTTCTACACAGTAGGACTCAGTCTAGGTAAAAATATAAGGGTGAAAATTGTCTTTCAGCTGTCATTGTTTTCTTTCACCTCTGTAACAATCTTCATGCTCTTCTTTGATTTTTTCATTCCCTGCTCAAGCGACCTAATGTTGAAAGACTTGTATTACAGCTTTGTACTATAGATCAAATCCACACTCTGCCACTCTTTTTTCAAGTCTCTTACCCTAGAAATAACCTGTATTCCATGCCAATAGCATTTTGTACAAAATGTCATGCATGAACACAATCATATGACCCAGAAACCTCACTTCTGCAATTAGATATGATAGATATAAAAGTATCAGTGAATAAAAACCTGGAGACCTCTGTGTATTAGGGCTCAGCCTCTGGTTGCCACTTTTACTCCATCGCCTCAGGAAGGAGTGAGCTGTACTACTGGGAGTGGGCTACCACTCCCACATTCCCCCCTGTAAGAGTCAAGAGAGCTATGGTAGTATAGCAATGACTGCTGCGCACAGCCCTTGGGTGTGCTAGCTATCCCTCTGGCTCTGACTGCTAGATATTTTGTTTATGTCCAGATATTAAATATAGACAGTATTTCAAGATGGACAGATTTATTGTGCCTGCAACACACATAGCCAATGCCAAGGCCCTGTTGTGCCATAGTCATGATCCTCATACTTATCCCTAGGCATTTAGGACTATAGTTGGTGTTCATGACAACCTCTATGGCTGGCCAGGGCACATCACATGCAAGCTTCTGGGAAATCTCAGCTGACTCTGCTTATAGCTGGAGCATAAGGCCCTTTTCTGAAGCCAGGTTGTGACCCTCTCCCTGGCAGTGCTGTCTCACAGCTTGGAACCAACTGCTCACAATTTATAAGAATTTTTTTTTCCTTTTTCATCTAATTGAGCAAAGCTAGAGAGTTCAAACTTTTGCTCCCCCCTCCCATTTGGGACTTGACTTTAAAGCAGTACTTCATTGTAAGTCCTTCATACTAGTATTAAAAAGTACAGTAAGTATAAGAACCAGAAAACAATAAACATTTCTACATACAATGATATACATCTATAAATATCTGTGGTTCTTGAAACTGTCCCATTTTTAATTCAATATAACTTTCTCCTTTTTGGCTTCTCTCAAATCTATTTTCCCGTTTAAGCTCATTTATCTTTCTGGCTCTTGTGAACCTGTTTCTGATCCTAATGAGACCCCATCCCCAAGTTTTACACCTGATGTTCCAGTACCAATGCAAGCCTGAGCTTAATATTGGCTCTAACCAATTCACTTCCTTTCCCTGCTCTGTACTCCATGGAATTGTCCTTGCTGCCCACTTATTTCATACTGGGTCCCTGTTTGGACACCAGTTATTGGACTCACTTGGTCTATTGGTGTACCCCAGAGAGAAAGGGTAGCAGGAATGAGGAAAGGATAGACAAGAAGATACGAGCTGGATAAGGTAGTAGCCCATGTCTGATTGACAAATAACCCCTGGAACAACAGTAAGGACATTTATCAATACATTTTCAAAGTTAGTATCACGTGACACAAGGTTGCCTATGACTAATAGCTGACATTAAACAGGCAGGATGTTTTTCTTGTGACTGAGGTAGCTTGACATCTTTAGGCATTGAGGCCTAGTCCTGCTCTCACACATATGACCAATTTCTACCTTCAGTGGCTCCCAACAACAGATCACAATAAAAATGTGCAGGAGTTGTTTTAATTTACTTTAAAGTGCCCTAAAAAGAAAATTTAAATGCATTTGCTAATGATGGAAGTCAAGAGAAAGATTAAAATGCATGTAAGAATCTTTAGCCAGTAAAGAAAAGCTTTTGTAAAAAAAAGTGTAGAGCTTTTTGAATAGTGGTATATGTCTGTGATGTTAATAAGTTCATTGCACAGTACATATGGAAAATGCAAATTATTAGAGAACTATTTCAGAGAGTTAACCCTATTCAGTGTAAAAATTGCATTTTTAAGTGAAATATGTTATTGAAGTAGTCAAAATTGGAAGAGCTGTCAGTATCTCACAACTTGTCTTCCTTGATTGCTAAAGGCCCTCAATGTACAAAAAAAAGAGTAGAAATTAACTACACCCTCGGCCAGTGAGATGGTTCAGTTGTCTAAAGTGCCTACTTAGGAAAGCTTAAGCAACCTCAGGGACCGTGGTTCAATCCCCGGCATGACACGCTGTGCCAGCTCCACCACCAGGGTAGGCTGAGCTGGCCATAAAAAAAAAAAAAAGAAAGAAAGAAAGAAATTAACTACACACAAATGGCATTGATGGTTCTTGCTCTTTAATATATATGTAAACTATTTTGGTACTCACTTAATATGTACATTCCTAGGTTTTCCAAATTTATCTAGAAATGTCCTCATATATTAAGAAGTGGGAAAACAATTTAGAGGTAGCTCCTATGCATCATTGGAAGGAGTGTGAAGAAAAGGATGCCCCAATAAAAAGTCACGGAAAGTGCAAATTAGGGATCCTTTTGAAAATGAAATATTTATATATATTTATATTATATATTTATGTTCATGCTATATAAATAACATTATATATAATATAAAGTATAATACAAATATTTATACTATATAATTTTGATATTTATATTTAAAATATCTATAGAATATTTTATATTAACAAATATTAATTTTAATGCAATAATTGTACTTTGTAAAGACAGGTATAAATATCAATTATGTCAGAGTCGTTAGACTAACCAAACACTGAACAAGCCAGTGTTCATCAGCATGATACTGGTTAAATAAATTAAAGTATGCTGATCTTAAGGAATAAATGGGAGATATTTCTTTCTTTCTTTCTTTCTTTCTTTCTTTCTTTCTTTCTTTCTTTCTTTTTTCTTTGTATTACAGAATGTTCAGGGTCTCACTACTAGATCGGACTCCTGGCGATCTGCCTGTTTACAGCCTCCCAAGAGCTGGGAATACAAGTGTGCACCACCACGTCCAGTCTCAATTGATGTCTCAGCATGCCCTGGGGAGCGGGGCCAGAACTGCAGGCCCAGGGATCGCACCCCAAGACCCTGTGTCTGCTTGCAAGCACTTTAATCTGTTGAGTTATTTGGCCAGCCCTTACATGGGAGATATTTAAAATAACAAGATAGTTATATAAGAAATGTCAAAGGAGTCTCTCCATAATATGTGGTTGAGCAAAAGAAAATCTGGAATGATATGCATAACCTTATTCCTTATATCAATACAAATAGACATTTGTACATGCATAAAAATTATATAAATGTAAACATAACAAACATAATATTGGGAAAAATATGTCAGAAAAATAAACACAGTGGATTCATGTATGCAAAGACTGAAACATGCATAACATTGAAACACGATTGTTCTGAGATACATGCATGAAGAAGAACAAGGGCAGGGCAAACACAAGTTTCAGAATAGTAGTCACTTCTAGAAAGTAGAAAGGGATGCCCAGCCACTCCAAAGATCATGACTCCATTGTCCTTCTTGGCCTGGGTAGTAAATAAATGGGTGTTCATTTTATTAGGATTCCTTCAGCACTAGATAAATGTTAGATCTGCCCTCATGGATGTTATTGTTTTCATACACACAAATTAAATTACAGATTTATCAATTAAACTTTAGCACAAAAATAAAAAAATTCATCGACATTATCCTGACAAATCATTATGCAATTCACAATCAGGTAGAATAATTCATATTAGACAGATAGACTCTGATGGGTGCCATAAAATGTGACCTGAAGGGCCAATGAAATTTAGCTAATTCTCCATAGAGTGCAAAATTATACCAAGAGGAAATAAATAAATAACCTTTTAGATTTTAAGCAACAGAGAGAAGAGGGGAAGGTTTGGGGGTGATTTGAGGGTAGGGGCATTCCTGGTATTTTTACATTACATCGCAACACATGAGGAAAATCCCCTTTTCCCAGAGGGGATGAGACACCATGACTATACAAAAATTGTTAATGTATGAATCATTTTTCAAAACTAAAACTTCAGCTGGGGAGATCAGTAGAATAAGCGCTTGCCTGGCAAGCACAAGGTCCTGAGTTCAATACCCAGTACCAAGAAAAAAAACCCCTAAAGCTTCAGTTTTGTGTTTAATTGCAGTGTTGGCACTTTGTGATAAATAAGTGGATGGGTTTACAGGTTGGGTACTGGTCTTTAAAAGTTACACCATCACTGGACTATACTACAAAAGTGATCTTTAGGATTAGTACCAGGAAATCACTCTAAAATATGATGTGCTGGGCTGTGGAGATAACTCAGTGGTCTAAGTAACTGCCTGCAAAGAGCAAGGACTCAGTTTTGGTCCCCAGTACTCCGTGCAGTGCCAGCCCCAAACCTGGGGCATGCCATGCTGCCCCCTAAAACCGGGCATGGTGATGGTGCATGCCGGTAATCCCAACATTAGGGAGACTGAGACAGGAGGATCAAGGACAACTGAACGTCTAAGCTGCATAGTGAGACCTGGTACTAAACAAATAAATAAATCTGTTAAAAAGATTATTTAAAATCTAATGTCCAGGATGAACAGTAAAGTCTAATAATAGTGTTGTATGTTTTGTGTGTAGGTGCCAAAATAAATGACGAGAAGACCCAATGAATTTAGCTCAGAAGTCTCACTGAAATTTATCTCTCTCAAAGTGAGCCCTGACCCACAGAAGTATCTTACTTTTATTGAATACTAAAAGACAGGCTAAGGAATGTGCATAACTACTTTGGTGAATACACACTACAAATCACCATATCTTTTACCATATGCCTAATACTAGGTTAACATACATGCTAATTGAAAAGATTCCAAGCAGGAGACAACCATTAACATCCCAAACAAGGGAGGAGATGACAGGGAGACAACAAGGAAAAGGTGGTATCTGCCTCTTTGAACCTCAGCTTTCAGGATTTCCCAAATGACAGACTACAGAATTCCGGGCTTTGTTTATTGCTCTTCACTTCTTGTTAAGCTAATCTAGGCTCTTGTCTTATCTCTACCTAATAGCATTTTTTTGTGTGTGTGATACTAGGGATCAAATTCAGGACCTTGCACTTGCCAGGCAGGTGCAAGTGCTACTAAGTTGTCTCCCTGGGCACAGATTTCGTAATTGAACTGAGACCAAACACCTGAACTGGCTGTCCTATGATAATGTGATGTTGGCCATGTATGCATACCATGCACTATCATATTGTAAGTTGCTATTCATTAAACATAACTTAAACAACACCGTTAATTCTATCACTTTCATTCTGCTCATCACTGAATACAAGAAAACAGAGCGTCAACCAAATAGCTCAGTGGATTAAAGTGCCTGCTTAAACTGACACAGGGACCAGAGTTCAATTCCCAGCATGCCATGCCAGCCCCACCCTCAGGGTGCACTGAGACAGTGACTGAGACTGGGCGTGGTGGTGCATACCTGTAATCCCAGCACTTGAGAGGCTGAAAACAGGAGAATCCCTATGAGTCAGATCTAGTAGAGAGACCCTGTAGACCCTGTACTAAATACATTAAAAGAAAATGGAAAAGGCTTTAATTTATTCAGACATCCTGTTTTTGTTGAAATAATTTTTAAAATCCTTTGTTCTTTAACTTACACTTTTTCCCTAGAAATTAAAGTATGCCAATGAGGATGGAATCCTGTTATACTACATGATATGGAAGAAAAGCGTCAGGTATGCAGTCTCCTATTCTTTCAGCCTGAAATGGAAAGCAGCCACATGATGGGGAAACCCAACTGTCTTTATTAAGACTTGGCACTGAGTGAGTGGATGGTAAAGAGGAGTTCATTTGGCAAATAGCAGTTCCCATTCTACAAAATGACAGAAAATTTACTACGAGGTTAGGAGGAAAAATAAGCCATTCAGAGATACTGCTACATAAGGAAGGTTTACAGATAAAGAGCCTTCCAATGATATTACAAAAGAT
This sequence comes from Capromys pilorides, assembly GCA_004027915.1. Classification (NCBI taxonomy): domain Eukaryota; kingdom Metazoa; phylum Chordata; class Mammalia; order Rodentia; family Capromyidae; genus Capromys; species Capromys pilorides. The sequence goes on along the minus strand of PVKN010026256.1, from coordinate 3,296 downwards.
AAAATTTTCGACTTAATAGTATATTGGGAAGAAAAAAATCTCTAAACCGTTGTTGTCTTTTCTTCCCCCAAGTCTCCTCTCTTGACCTATTCTCATCTTATTCATGGAACCATAAATCTGACCCAGCTCCACCTGAAGCCTTCAATAATTTTGATTTTAGTATATGTGCCACCAAAGTGAGCACCTCTTCACTAATTTCAATCCAAGCTACGTTCACTGGTGGGATTAACGGTGTAAAACACAACTTCATTGATTTCCTCTTTCCTGCCGTATGTTTCACTTGGTCTCCATACCGAACCATTTATGTAGGGAACATTAGTGAATTTAGCAGCTCTCATTACTAAAATGAAGAAGCAGAGACAAAGGTTATAAAGAAAAATATTTAGTTAGCTCAGTTTTGGAGGTTCAAAGTCCAGATGTGTACAACAAGCTTAGTGAGGTTGGCCATTGACTGCACCACCTCGTGGCGTCAGTGGCAATGGCACAGCACATGTGGGACCAAGCAAGTGATTACTTTTTGAAGCAGAAGCAAAGAGAATGAGGATGGGGTTTGTCGTGTAATTCCTTTCAAAGCACACTCCCAATGACCTAAGGAGCTCCCACTAGGCCCTACATCCGGAAGGTTCCACCATGTCCCCTTAGCATCATGCTGCAGACTAAAATTTCAGGTGTGGACCTGCACGGAACACTCATCCAAATGTAAGCAGGTCTGTATTTCACTGCATTACCCTTCTGTCCATGTTCTAAACTACACCTTCTCCTATACTAATTCATGAATTACCTCTCCTCCATGTACTTTCCAGGTTTCCAACTTTCATCCATTAATGATCATTTTCCTACTTCCTCTATCTCAATTAGTGTGTACCTTTTGAGTTTCTTTGCTATTTTAGGATGCTGAGACAATACTTGCATGTAATCTGTGTCTCATAATTCTCAATGTATTTAGTACAGGTTATACAGGGTCTCACTACATAGATTGCACTCCTAGTAATCCTCCTGTTTTCAGCCTTCCAAGAGCTGGGATTACAGGTGTGCACCACCATGCCAAATCTCAATCGATGTCTCAGTGTGCCCTAAAGCGGGTCCAGCCAGCACATCAGGGATTAAACCCAGTCCCTGTATCTGCCTAACCAAGTGCTTTAATCTGCTGAACTATCTGGCCAGCCCATGTGTCTTGTATTTTAATAATACAAAATTGATGTCAAATAAAGCTTGATTCTCACTTTGTGATCCTTTTTAATTCTTTTTGAAGTAAAGAACCACTTAAAAGCATCGACCTCATTGTTATGAAAGAATCCAGTTGTATGGTAATTAAAGAACATTTTTAGGGCTGGTGAGATAGCTCAGCGGCCTAAAGTACCTGTTTAGGCAAGATTAGGCAACTGCAGGGACTGCAGTTCTATCCCTGGCACCACATGCTGCTCCAGCTCCATCCCCAGGGAAGGCTTAGCTAGCCATAATATATTAAAAAAAACTTTTATAGCTTAAAGGACTGAAATATATATATATATATATATATATATATATATATATATATATCCTTCTAAAGAGAATTTCTGTTTCTATACCAAGAATGTTTGATAGGTTTAGTATAATCAGTTCAATAAGCATCTACCTGTCTATGTCCAGAGTAGTGGTTCTAAAGCTGGGGAGCTTGTTAAAAATACATATTTCAGGGCTGAGGAGATAGTTCCATGGTGCAAGTGCCTGCCTGGCAAGTGCAAGGTCCTGAGTTTAAACCCAGTCCTGCAAAAAAAAAAAAAAAAAAAAAAAACGTATTCCCAGACTTCGACCCCTAATAAGGTCTAGGGGATTGGAATAGAAATTCTATATTTTGAAAGACTCCTCTGTATGAAAAGCACAGCTTTGGTTAAGAACCACTTGAATGTGAGTAATAGCAAGACTGGACCATTCCCATTCCCTCTTCTTCCTCAATTCAATCTCTATTTTTGCTGAGTTCTAGTGTATGTGGCAGGCATAGGTAAGGTAGATGAATATTTTTCAATGAATAGGTGCTGCATGGCTAATGGAGCTTTTCAATCCTTGCTAGTTCAATAAAAACCCACCAACCAATTCTATGATGAGTAAATATACTTACTTGAAGTCCTCAATGTGATGGATGAAGATGGGAACATTATCTAAGCCAACCATCATATATAGCCCAAGCCAGAAGTTGCCATATCTTCTAAATGTCTAAATCCATAACAACAAAGCAAGAAATTGCACTGTAGTGGTGATATAGTTTAGGCTGTCCGAGAAAATTTTCCTATAAGGATGGAACAAACTCCTTGAATTTGAGCAACGTGTGCTAACACTTATGAGAGAAAACGAACTGCTTTTAAAGGGTAAACTCAAGGTTTAATTAAATCAAGGAAACATTGATTCAGTGCTTTATTTTTAAGGTCTGCACATGCTTTTAGAACTTTAACATTTCCCCACTAGGGAATTCAAATTCAGTCAAACAGAGCTGCTGACTTGCAAAATGTGGTTCTTAGACATAGTGTCTTACTAGGGCAGGAATACAGTACATTGGCTAAAAGTACAGGTTTGGAGTTTAAGATACTTGGGTTAAGAGTTTAGGCTTCCTTACTTTTTCATTCTATGACATTGAGCAAACTTTTTTTCAAGAGAGAGAGAGGGACTCACTGTGTAGTGCAGGCTGGCCTTGCACGCACTGTGTAGCCCATGTTGTCCTTGAACTCACCATAATAACCTGACTCAGCTTCCTAAGTGCTGGGATTAGAAGCCACCACACCTGGCTGAGCAAACAAATTTCTCTAAAATTCAGTTTCCTCCTTCTGCTGTTTCTATTGGAAGCCAAATTCACTTAAGCTTTGATGTATGTGTACAGACAGCTCCTGCTGCTTTGAATTCTGTTCATTTCCTTTAACTATAACTCCTCATCCTTCAGGTCTCAGATCAATATTACATCTTCCCAGAAGCCCCAATTTCCCAGAAAGAGTTACATATTGGTCTTCCATGTCTCTTCCCCAAGTGTCTTAAAAATATATTCAGTCATAATTAACTGTGTGTTCACTGGAGGTTTATAAAATTCTGTGTCTTCCATAGTTTAGGAACTGTCACAGTAGGACCTACAGGCCAAATATAACTTATGACTTCTTTTTTCACAGCTCTGAAAGTAAGAATAATTGTTACATTTTTAAAGAGTCAGTTAAGAGGGAAATACATGCAACAGAGACCATGTGTGTTCCGCAAAGTCTAAAATACTGAGTCTTTGGTCGAAAGAGCTTACTCTTGCTGTAGACTATAAGCAATTTAAGAGCAAAGACCCTTCA
>PVKN010026255.1:0-13864 GCA_004027915.1 Capromys pilorides | reverse complement strand
GAGAGAGAGAGAGAGAGAGACAGAGAGACAGAGAGACAGAGAGAGAGAGAGAGAGAACAAGCTGATAGGAAGATAAATTTTCACACTTGGAGCAGGGATTCAAGTTTCTTTATCAAAGAAAATGAACACAACTTAGACAAATTGTCCTGTGGAGAGTTTGAGGTAATGGAGAATGTTGGAATTCTCATGGTGTATGTATGTATGTATGTATGTATGTATGTATGTATTTTTACCATCATCACTAGTTTTGGTTAAATATGAAACAGTGAGTAGCTGTCAAAAGTATTCATTTCCCAGTTTAAGAACATCAGCTTTAGGAAGGCAATATTTGGGGGACGTAGTATTTTGAATTTGAGTAAGCACTTTATGAAAAAAGAATGATTTCATGTGTTGAAATACATTGCTTTGGTATGTGGAGACCAAATTTCTTTTGCTGTGTTTCTTCAGCAGATTCTATTTTATAAAATTTCACTTTTTGGTTTTTAAGACTTAACCATTGAACATCACATGACTGTTCTAGGGATCACTTATGGTAGTCTCTCTCTCTCTCTCTTTTTTTTTTTGCAGGACCGGGGTTCAAACTCATGGCCTTACATTTACCAGGCAGACACTTGTGCCACGGAGCTGTCTCCCAGGCCCGCGGTAGTCTCTTAAAAGTGTTGTTTCCTCTTAACATTTTAAGATTCTATTTAATATTGTTATTTGTTTTTCTGTAGTACTGGGAGCTAAGCCAAGGGACTCATTCATATTAGACAAGTGTTCAACAGTGAAAATACATCTGTAGTCTTTTATGCCACCTTCGCTGTAGGAGTCCTCTCCTGGTTCTTATCTAGGTTCGAAAAGTCAATACTTATAATCCCAAACATACGTTATTGGAATCCCACCAAGTTAATTCTAATCTACCACTCCAGAGCAGCCACGTGACAGTAAATCCACTAATACATATTTTATAATTATTGGGGAGCCAAAGGGCCCTAAGTCCAGCCATGAAGATAGCTTTCTGGAGCAAAGAGGCTGACCCAAGGCTGCACCCAGGTTTTAGTCATTAGAGGAGGAGTGGCTCGAGGAGGAACAGCGAAGAATTGTGGGAAGTAGGTGAGCCCTGTGAGCTGAATGAGCTAGGGAGCCTGAATTTACCTTGGCCATATGCAGAGAAGGTAATTTGCATTATGCCACTGAGATAGTATCTAATGTATGGGGGTCTGGTGCTTCAGCTCTGATGTGTAATCTTCCAAGCCCCAGGAAGTCATAGCCTCTATCTCAAGTCTTCATTCCAGCTGGCAGCTTGGAGCACTGGCTCTTCGTCCTGTCTCCACCCAGCTCATATTGGAGAGCAGCAGGTGTGGGTTATCAGGGAAACACACATGCTGTCTTCAAAGTCCACCCCCAGCACCTCAGCTAGACCAATACCCACTGCTTAAGGCCAACTGAAAGGATAATGAGAAGTCCTAGCCAGCTCTGTACATTTCAATATGTGGGAATAGGGTCAGGCTCAGCCAACAGGGAGACAGTTGCTCTTCTTTCAAGGAGAGCTGCTCAGGCGGTCCTCCATAATTTACTAAATAAATACAAGCCCTAGAGATCTTTTCATTAAGTTTCTTAGGCATTTTTATTTTCCTCCTGAAAAATCATCTTCATTTCTCATAATAGAGGATAAGGAAGTATGCTTTTATACTGGTTCACTTTCCCATTGCCAGAGCAAAGAAGCAGACATAGCGTAAATAAGGAGAAGTTTAATTAGGCTCACAGTTTCCGAGGGACCAGTACATGGTTAGCTGGCTCCAGCATGGCAAGACTGTGGCCCAAAGGCCTGGCGCAGCAAGGCTGCCCACCTTGTGGTGGCCAGAAGAAAGCTATGCAAGAAAAAATGCTAGTGGAGACATCCTACAAAAACCAGATATATCGAAAAGGACAGAAGCCAGAGTTCCCAAGGTTAGGACCTAGGGCTCAGCCAGAGGCACCCGCAGGTGTTCTTTATAGACTTGCCACATGTCTTTTAATTCAATTAAGGTGAAAAAACAAGATGAATGGTTAAAAATATGTAAATATGACTTTTTTATTGAAAACTTTGGCATAGTTTGCTTCTGTTTTGAAATACTCAAAATAGATCATCCGCCATCTGGTCTGGCCCGCGTGCCTGCCAGTCCTGAACCCATCTGCTATCTGGTCTGGCCTGCGCACCTGCTGGGTAAGGACCCCTGGCCTGCTTCCATCTCCCGGTTCTTCCCGCCTGAGCTCCAGTCCCGAACCCATACACCATCCAGTCTGGTCTGCCTGGTAAGAACCCTCAGCCTGTGTCCATCCTCAGACTCCTCAAGTCCAGAGCTCTGACTCCACCCACAGTCCCGACCCACAGGGCCTCGCAGCAGCCAGTGGCCCAAGCTGCAACTCGCAGCCAGGCACGACGGGAGGGGACAAGCTTGGTGGATCCAGAACAAACTCCCATAGGTGCTAACAGCATAACTTCACCAAAGTACAGAGATCACTGCCATACAAAATGATAACAACAAGGAGTAGGATGCAGTCACAGGGCCCAAGCCCACCCAAATCAAATACAAGAGACACTACCATGGAAGAAAATGGGAATCATGCAGCCGAATACTCTGAATCTGAGGTAGACAGACAACTACTGAAATACTCAACATAATTTCTATATGGGCAAAAGTGAAGTAAGTTCCTACAATTCTGCAGTTTTACATGGTAATTTCTTTTCCTTTCTTTTTTAATGTACTTGGTTGTTCTAGTGTCTCACTATGTACCTTGGACTCATAGTGATCCTGCTATTTTCGGCCTTCCCCATGCTGGGATTGCAGGAGTGAAACACTACGCTCAGACTCTGGCTAGCTCAGCCCTCTCTGGGGGCAGGGCTGGCACAGAATGTGGTGCTGGGGGTTGAACTGTGATCCCTGCACTAGCTTAAGCTTGCCTAAGCAGGCACTTTACTCCACTGAGCTATCTCACTGGCCCGTTTGATGATTTTTTAAAAACTTTAATTTAATTTATTTTTAAAATTTTATTAATTTTAATAATAAAGAAATAACAATGATACAGTTTAAAAGTATGTTAGTAAGACAGCCACAATAATTAATGCAATGAGTATTTTTGTCTTCATAGTAGTTGCTCAGAGTACAAGATGCAGACATAACTTTTCTAAACACTATCAGTACAAATATTTCTTCTCATTGTACTAAGAGAAAGTAGTTGTATGTATAGTCCAATAGTCCATAATAGTAGTGGGTTATAGGCAGAACTGACAATGTTGGAAGCTGTTGACTTGAGCCTTTTACAGCTCAGCATACTAATCTGGCTTTACTTTTTATGTCTTGTGGTGAAACTTTTCTGCTGGGTGGTTAAGTCCAAGTTAAAGCAAGACCTGTATAAGAAAAAATGTAACTTTTGTATCTGACAAGGTCAGTCAAATCCCCTCAGGATTTATCCTGAAACCATCTAAAGTGTTTTGTAGAACTTTTCTCAGTGTCAGCCATGTGGATGAGTCACGGCCATTGCTTGAACAGTTTGCTTTCTGTGAAACCCTGAGAGAATGTTTTCTCTCTAGGTGACTCTCCTTAGGCACACTGTACATCATTGATCCCTTTCCTGTGTGGCCCCATAATCTCCTTGAACAGAAAATTTGTGATACCACTGAGTTATAGGATGTTACAGTACAGGGTTTTTATGTCCTGAGTCCTCACTGACCCAGAGGGGATAGGGCCAAAGTATTGGCTATCTCTGAGACCCTTATTTTCCTCTGATTTTTTGCTCTGAAAACTTAAGTTGTTAACCCTCCAGAAGAGAAGCTGAGTGAGACTCTTACCTTATAACATAGGCACTTGAGCTTAACATCACTCTTTTTCTGAATATCAAACACCTTACACTTAATGTGGAACCAGTATTTTCCATCAATCATTGATATTCTAATGAATCCCTTTAGAATGTGATTTAAAAAAACTAATTACACATTTTTACACAGAAATTTAGAAATCTCACCATATACAAAATTGTAGCAGATCAGTCCTGTGGCATTTTTTCCTTGTTTCTTATTCTCTTTTATTACCTATTTTAGAAAAAAAGAACAAACATTTACTTGAGAGAGAGTATAGCAATAATTGATATGACATTAGAAGCAGCACCCATGTAGAAGATCAGAGTGAGAAACATTCCACACGTGATTTTAGAATTCCACATTGCTATCCTCAGAATAGTTGCCTGCTTCACTGATATTAGCATATGTAGTTAGGGTGACAATTCTACCACATGGTAATTTTTGATAAAGCTAAATTGAAAGATAATATTCCTTTAGTGCCATTTCTTTATATTTTTTCTCAATTTGTTCAACCTAGATATTTTATACACCATTACCAATAGTGAGACTATATAACAATCTTTGATTGCAAAATCACTTTAGAGAAAAGATAAAACACCTGACAGTTCAGCTACCTATGTATTTGTTCTAAACTAAGAATGTGATAAACTCTAAATTATGGTAGCTATAGCCGTTTGGGGGTTTGATAAGGGGGAACAATTGAATACAGGATACATATTTTATAAGATTATTTATAGAAGTCACCCAAAGAATCATATACAAAAAGAGAGTCAGGACATCTGTCCACACACTGAAGACTCAGAGCACCCTGCTCAGGGAGTGGATCTGATGATAATGTCCTCAAGGGTCCAGCCGAAGACCTAGGGCCCATAACAACGGCTCCCCGAAGTCTGGCTGGAGTGCTAGAGCCCATAAAAAGGTCTCATGCTGGTCTACTTCAGGGACTGTGCTGGGAAGGCCCAAAGGTCAGTGGTGGCAGCTAGAAAGTCAATGCCGGAAGCATGCAGGATCCAAGATGGCAGGCTGAGGGACCTGCACTGGAGCCAGGAAGCAATGTCCAAGGTAAGAACCAGAAAAGCACCACAGCCATTCTCAGCAGCACTGAGGCCCCAAACTCCTGCAAGGATGAGGAAACCTGAATTCCCATCAGGAAAGCCAACGCAACAAGCTGCTCCAGGAGACTGAGTCGTGTCCCACCTTCCCCTCTGGAGCCAGCAAGCGAGGCTCAAGGTGGGGAGGACCAAGGCTCCTCTAAAACGAACCATATCTGTCTTAGCTACTCTTTTCTCATTACTGGGACAAATACCCAACACCCAAAATGAAGGAAGGAAAGGTTTACTTAGCTCCCAGTTACTGGAGGTTTCAGTCCATACGTGGCTGGCTCCAAGGCAGAGTGGCACATGGCAGACAGAGGGCAGCAGTTCATGGTGGTGGAATAGCAACAATGGCAACAGAGACAACCGACCAACCAGGGCCCCAGAGAGAAGCTGTTTCTCTATCTCTCTTATGCTACATTCAGTCTCTCTGCCTCAGCCTATCCATCGCAGGCCACACCCATAATCCCAGCAGTACTCAGACGCATAATCGCATCAGTACTAAAACACATGATCCCAGTGGCTCATGAGTCAAGTCTCAAACTCTAGAAGTCCCCGCCCTGTGATTGCATGAGGCTTTGGGGGGGGACAACTAGACACAAACTGTAACAATAGCCATTCTCAGTGACAACAAGGTCTTGGGCCCCTCCTCTGACAGGAACAGCCAAGCTCATCAGGAAAGCCAACATGACAAGGTCTTCCAGCAGAGCAGCCCAAGAGAACCAGCAGTTGCCAACAGCTTCTCCAAATGGCATCACTAGCAGCCTCTGTCTTCTCCAGTTCTGCCTCTTATGCTGCTGGCAACCACCCTCAGGTGGGCCTCGCACATTCAGCACCACACTAGTTCAGCTTAGCTGGGGACAACCAATGACCAGCAGCGGGCAACCCACCATAGCAAAGAACAGACTCTTAATTCATCGCACAGAAGCATCCGCTATGTGCTTCCCTGTTTAGAACTTGCTGGACCACGGCATACGACACAAGTCGGCCCATCCACCGCCACTTCCTCCCTGAGGATTCTGGGAAACATCAGTAATCAATGGTTGGCTTTCTGCACAGGAGTCTCAATGCAATCTTACATTTTCTCACCTACCACAGTTCATATCACCAGACTAAATAATTGAGATTGGTATCTTTTTCACACAGATTCGGCAACACTAGAAAAAGAACAAACTCTAATGAAACGGCCTTCAAAAATGGGCTAGGGTTTATAAGTAGATTGTAAGTCAGCGATACCATATGAATCATAAAAAAGTATAATTAAACAATATTCAGAACACTAATTAAATATTAACTAATTAAAAATAAATTAAATATTTCAAAACAATATTCCAAAATTCAAATCAAATCATGATTCCAATTTAGAGGCCAGAGTGTTGTGTATCATATGTATGAATCTGTAATCAATTCAGAGTACTCGCATAGTATTTGAATAGGTGAATATATACAAAGATATCAACTAAGAAAAAGTTTCCATGGTAGTAAAGAATTACTAAGAATAATTAATTAATTTTTTTTTTTTTTTTGCAGGACTGGGGTTCAAACTCATGACCTTGCATTTGCCAGGCAGGCACTTGTGCCATGGAGCTATCTTCCCAGCCCCAAGAATTACTAAGAATAAAGCATAACATAAATGTTGGAATTGCAAATATATGACCGCAACTTCTGACATTTTGGGGATAGGATGTCACACAAAGTTCTAGTATGCCATGGACACAGTGTCCATGATGCTTACTGGTAGCCAGGTGTCACTTGTGGGACTGAGCTACTGCTATTTCCTTGACATCTACCCTGTAGACCTAGACAGAATCATGATCCACAGGGTGCAGGAGAAGTCCATTTGTAGAATATGCTGATGGACATATTCTCCTGCTGTATATGAAAGAATAGGTGAATGACTGCTTTTGTATCATATTTTCTCCTAGTATTAAAAACTTTCAAAAAAAAAGATAATATATATATATATATATATATATATATATATATGTATACAGAAGGATATGTATATGTACGGTAGATATATAGCTACTTTGTCTTACTTCATTGAGAATAAAACTTGTAGTAATATTGTTTAGACAAGATATCAGGTCTGCAGTTTGTCCTCTGAATAACTACTATAAAGACAACCAAAAAAATGGGCTAGGGAAGTGGGGATAATCACCATCAAAGAGTAGGATTTAATAGAGAAGGGTAGCTTTCCTCAAAGATTTGAAGCATGCTTTGTGGTAGAAGAAATAAAGTCACTCTTTCTTCCTTCATGCGGAGAATCTAGTAGACACCACGTTAACCAAGGGATGAGGTTTAACATCACCAGTAATGTGACAAAAAGATTTCAGATCAGAGACAACGGACCATCTCTTTGGGATACTCAAGCCAAAAACAAATACATTGAATCAAGTCACTGCAGCCCATCAGGCAAACTTGTGTTGAAACATATTTATTCAACAAAAATCACTGGCCTACCATCTTCAGAAATGGCAGCCTTGTGGAAAACAAACAAGAAAGCTGGAAACTGTTCCCAATCAAAGGACACTGAAGGTACAAGACTGAAAAGCACGGGATGAAAGAAAATTGTAAAGATAACAGGGAAAGTTTCAATACGGGTGTGAATTAGTAATTTTGTGGCAACATTAAATTCCTGATTTCTGGTACTAGCACTAGGTTTATGCAGTTTTAATTCTTAGGACATACGCAACCATATCTTTAGGAATAGGTAGGTGTAACAGCTTGGATTTAGTTTAAATAGTAGAGAATATATATATGTATATATATATATATATATGTGTGTGTGTGTGTGTGTCTTTTATATACAAGGAAGTATGCGTGTGCTGTTCTGTAGGTGTGTATGAAAAGACAAGAGAAATACGATGGGTGGAGATAGATAAATAAATGACAGAATGACAGTGACACAGACAGAGATAGGTAAACACTGAAGTAGATACAGAAGATAGACAAACTTAGAGAGATAGAAACAGACAGAGAAACAGCAGAGCAAAATCCTACGTAACACAGTCTTAGTGTGTCTTAAACCCAGGTGAACACTTGTACTAAATTGTGTCCCATTCCTAGATAGTCTCTCTAAGAATATTTTAAATCTCTATTTAAAAAAAAGAAGTTATTAAAAGTAAAACAAGAAAGGAGATGAAAGTCAGGAGAAACAAGAAACACACCTAAATGATCCATCTATGAGTAACCAGTGGCTTGCTTTTGAACTCTTTCTGTCTCGGTTGTTTTTGTTAGCTTGTCTGTAGACACGACTTTTGTATTCTGACCTTGTATCTATCCTTTCTGGCTCCCTGAGCAGGGAAACTCAGGACCCAGGAAAGCAAAGTCCGGGAACTTGTGGTAAATATTAAGCAAAAATCCAGTGGAGTACCTCATGCCAAGAAGTCAGGGACACATACCTTACTCTGAGACGTGCCTACTAATATTTAGGTTTCAGACGCTGTTTGGGATTATGCCGCTTGTGCCTGAGTAATGTCTAGGAGGTCTGGAGTCCTTAACCAGCTGCTGGAAGATCCTGCAGAGCCCAATGCCAAAACGCCAAAGCTGGGAACAATCATGCTCCGGATTCAAACTTTAATAATTCACGTTCTGCAACGTGCTTGTTTATCCTTGGTAAGCCGTAGTACGCTGTGGTATGGGCTCTATCCTCTGGTTACTCCGAATTTCATATAAAACGTTCACAGCAATAACATTTTTCAATAAATGCAACTTGAAAAAAAATTAATTCAGTCTTGGCTTCAGTAACAGAATGCAAGTCTGATCGAAGGCACGTAGACTGCTAGAGTTATTCATGGAGTTCAATATTGTTATTGATTTTTCTTCGATGAATAGTCTTGGCATAAGTTTTGTTTTGAAGAATTTGGGTCAGGAATTGTTGATGACAATATATTTTGTTTCTACTATAAAAATGCAGCCTTCCCTCTTCCTGTTTGTAGGGAAACCACAGAGGTAATAACATAGGCAGTGGTAAAAATAAATAGGATTTAATAACATAAATGGCCACTAAGTTCCTCATATGGGTTTTCAGATGGGTTTTAATGATACTGCAGTTGATTTAGATATTAAAGGAGTGAGAATGGAGGAGGACCAGCATGTGGATGTGACCAGCACGTGCTACAACCATCAACAGGAATGTCACAGTGAGTTCTGTCAGTAGGCACACCTGATTTGTGAAGATAGGATGCATAGAGGCTCCACGCATTGCTCTCTTCAACCACAAATACCATGTTATTAAATGAGTTCTTCTCTCCAATTGATCTCTGATAATGCCTGCTTCTTCCATTGTAGGGAAAAGTACGGAGCCTTTGTGCATCAAGTCCAGGGCAGTACAACCACGGACTTCGACATCATACCGGCAGCCAGCGTTTGCTAGGGGGTCGGAGCCGTATCGTGGCAGCTGTGCTCTGCTGTGGCTTAGCAATCCCATTACTTCTGATTGTCTTCAAGACTGAAAATAATATCATGGAGGGAGCCCACCTGCCAGGCTGCCCCGAGGAACCACCATCCGGAAGGACACTGGCGTGGGTAGCTATCTTAGTTACTCTTTTCTCATTGCTGGGACAAAGTAGCCAGCACCCAAAAGGAAGGAAGGAAAGGTTTATGTAGCTCACAGTTTGTGGAAGTTTCAGGCCATCTTCAGTGGGGTTTAAGGCAGACTGGCACATGGCAGAGGGCAGCAGCTCATGGTGCTGGAAAACAGCAACATAGCAAAAGCAAAAGGGAGAAGTAGTTGCAACAGTGGCTGCAGAGAGCAAGTCTGAATCCGTTATGTTACATTCAGGCTCTCTGTCTGAGGCTGGGGGTGGTCCTCACATCCATAATCCCAGCAGCACTCACATCCATAATCCCAGCAGCCCTCACACCATAATCCCAGCAGCACTCACACCCATAATCCCAGCAGCACTCACACTGGATCATAAATGAATCACAAAGTCTAAAGTCCGTCCCATGAGTATGTGAGGCTTTGGAGGGACAACCAGATATAAGGCATAACAATCACTCTTGTACCTGTTCGGCTCAGGCAGCTACCATGAGGAGAATGTTCTCCTAGCTTCCAAGTTGCCTGTGGTCTCTTGAATCCAAATACCATCGAGGGAGAGGTGGACCTTTGGTTCTGGGAAGGAGAATTTGTGGTTCTCTCTAAAGCATGTGAAGAGGACAGGGCTAGTTCCCCTCCCGAGGACCACTGTGGATCATTCCAACAATTCCTTGAGACAGCACCTGTCTGATGAGGTGTTAATGCAAACTATTTTCAAAACCAGCAACTGGCCCTCTGCCCCTACTCCCTAATTATTGCTTCCCCTAGTGCTGTTCTATTCTTGAAACAGGGACAAATTCTAAAAGAAACGCATCACGGGCTGGGGAGATACTCGGCAGTTTAAGTGCCGGCTTGGCAAGTGCAAGGACCCAGGTTGGATATCTGGTGTGCTGGCCCTCGGTACCACAGGTGTGCTGTGCTGGCCATGGAAACCAGGCACGGTGGCACAGGCCTGTAATCCCAGCAGTAGGGAGGCCGAGCCAGGAGGATCACTATGAGTTTGAGCTGCAAAGGGAGATCCTGTACAAAAACCAAACAAACACACAAAAACACAAACATCTTGGAAAAACACTAACATTCCTAAGGGAGTACCTAATTCTACATGGAGGCCTGGCCTCATTGATGCTGCTTATTCTCCAATAAACCTCGGTATGTCCTCATCAGAACGTGTTTAAAATGAACGGAAGGAGCACCTTCCGCATGAACCACACCTTCCCACCAGGCTTGGGCTAGCGACATTTGTCTTCCCCACGAGGTCAACTGCGACACGACTCAGTTCTTTAGGTTGTGTTCCCTGGCCATCCCATGCACTAATCCTGACGGTATTTGGCCCTTGCCTATTTGTATGGTCCTGGGAATTTTTTTCACCTAAAACCTTAATGATGCTAAGAGGCAGCAAGGGAATGCGGTGGATCTAAGCCACGCTGCTGCCACTGCACGCAGTCCTGTGAAGCGCGAGAGCCGACCCTGCTTTGCTGTGAAGGTCGTGGCCCACGAGGAGGCATGCATGCCTGGATGACTCTTCCAAGATGGCTTCTCTGCGTGGCCAGTGTAAGTCTCCTGATGCGCAACAGGCAGAAATGTTCCAAGTGGAGCCATTGGATTCTTAGGGCTGCGCCACGTTATATTTGTGGTCCCTCTTCCCTCGCATGCATTATTTGGAAGGGTCCCGGGAGGCAGGGTACGCCAGAAAGTGCTAAGCGATTTTCCAGCCTCTCCCAAATGCGAGGCTAAGCTCTTTACTGTGCAAACCCCACCAGCCCTCCCAGCCGGCAAACACAGCAGAGGCGGGCGATTTGGTATTGTCTTACACGCATAAGCAGACTCACATTCCTTCCTTCCGATGCATGGGCCGTAAATTCTCAGCATGCTGGAGCTCTCCCAAGAAGCGGGCCCTCCCAGGGCCGGCTGGCTCTACCTGTGTGCAACAGCTCACGAGGACATTCTAGGAGTGTTCGGAGTCACACGACACCATCCTCCTTCCGCGATTCAGACAGTCACACTGCTCGGGAACCCTCTGGCCTCCAGCTAAACGTTCCTCAAACATTTCCGTACAAATTCAAGAATGCGCGTGTCTCACCTTGTACTTCCACAAAGTATCTGCTTCAGTCTCTCAGATCTTTTATAAAAATACTAACCAAATCATATGCTTGCATGGAAAAGACACAGCGTAGTAACTATGGATTGCTCCACTGCTGATGCAGATTGTACCAGTTAACCAAGCTTGGAATGACAAGAACATGTAAAGAACTCTAGTCCTTTTCTCTGTACTTTTGTAAGGCTGTGTACGGAACCCAGAGCCTGGTGCATCCCAGGTAAGTGCTCTACCTTGGACCTGTTGCTAGCCCAGTTCTGTTTTTCTTTTTCTTTTTTAACATTGAATATTGCATGGTTTATCTAATGAGACACCCATAGTATAAATAATTTAAAAAGCAAAATAAAAGAGATAGTAGGAGACAGGGAGGCAGACTCATAAGGAGAGGAGGGGGTCTGAAAATAGTTGAAAAGGAGGGGAGAAAATGCCCAGATGAGATATGCACCGTGGTGCTTTGGTTCATGAGTTTACTTCATTCCACGACCCTGGGGAAGAGGATCATGCTGTGATCTTCACCTGACCCGGAGTTTGTGACTGGAAAAAGAATTTTGCCAGAACCTTCTGTCTTCCATCTGAATTGCTCACAAACAAAAGCACTCATCCATCGAGTTATTACTGTGTGTGTGCCAGTTCCCCAAGACCAATGCAATTATTATGTATCACAAGCATGTACTAATCAATCATTAAAAAAATAAAATGGAAACTTTCATTCAGTAACAACTCCAAGTACCTGGGGTCGATGATTTAGCTCAGACTTGGGAGGTTACGTATTTAGGTAAGAAAATCTTTTCAACAAGAAGAGAATGAGGGGCAGCCAAATAGCTCAATGGATTAAAGCCCCTGCTGAGGCAGACGCAGGGTCTGGGGTTCGATCCCTGGCATGCTGTCCCAGCCCCGCCACCGGGCCACGCTGAGATGGCGACTGACACTGGGCGTGGTGTTGTGCGCCTGCAATCCCAGTGCTTGGGAGGCTGAAAACAGGAGGATCACCATGAGTCCAATCTATGTAGTGAGACCTTGAGTACCCTGTAGACCCTGTTCTAATTACATAAAAAAGCAAAAGAGAGAGAGAACGAGAAACAGGAAACACAGTGCAGTTTATCATAAACATGCTTCTAAAATATTTCAAAAGGGAAGTGGAAACACATAGGAGAATGATATGCCACGTACAGGAACCAAATAACCTCAATGAGCATAAACATCATATGCCGTGACGTCTGCTAAGACCAGTAATAGCAACAAGATTGAAAATCAGGACAGGGAAATGGGAGGAGGAGGGCGGAAGAGGGATGGGGTGGGAAGGGAATAAAAGAAAAGGAGGCTGCGTGTGTGCACAGACCCGTCCTGAAGATGGCTATAAAGGGCATTGCTGCCAGCAAGTGCTGCTAAAATTAAAAGGAACCAAAAAACTAATTTATGGCTTTTATAGAACCTCATGACACTTTGTCATTGATGAATCACCTTTTTAAACTTTAGTTAAAATAATAGCAGACAGAAAAATTGACCAGAGAGTTTGGCTCTTAGCTTCTTTTCTTTTTTTTATTTTTTGTTTTTTTTTTGGCAGGACCAGGGTTCGAACTCACAACCTTGCAGTTGCCAGGTAGGCACTTGTGGGACGGAGCTATCTCCCAGCTCCCTCTTTTCTTTTTTTTTTAATGGCCAGCTCAGACTGCCCTGTGGGTGGGGCTGGCGCAGCATGTGGTGCCGGGGATTGAACTGCGGTCCCTGCGCTTGCCTAAGCTTTCCTAAGTAGGTGCTTTAGACCACTGAACCATCTCGCCAGCCCGTGGCTCTTAGCTTCTATGGCTGCAGCTGAAAACAGGAGGATCACTACGAGTCCAATCTATATAGTGAGGCCCTGAACACCCTATCGACCCTATCTTAAATGCATAAAAAAGAAAGAGAGAGAATGAGAAACAGGGAACACAGTACAATTTATCGTAACAGTGCTTCCAACATATTTCAAAAGGGAAGAGGAAATGAGGAGAATATGCGAGAGATTCTTGGCTTCCGCGCTAGTCCCAGAGGCCTCCTCCACACTGGATTGTTCCTGTGCAGGTGGTCCCTCTGGCCCTCTCAGGAATGGAACTATGTCTTGTTTCTGAGTGATTATTTATTCTCTGTGCCAGTGTGGTCACTCACTGTGATGTGTTGGCATGACAGGCCTGTGCCACCATGCCCGGCAGAAGCATGGCATTGAGCACCCATTAGAGCGTTCAGTTGGTAGCAGAAATATTAGTCTTGGAATCAAAGCTTTCCTTTGAAGAAGTTTGTGCTTGGCAGACAACTCTTTCCAATTCCAAATTTTA
>PVKN010026254.1:0-13877 GCA_004027915.1 Capromys pilorides | reverse complement strand
GATTAAGAGATCTTAAGCAGTCTTGCACATAAGATTGAGTGCATTCACAGTGGTACAGTAGTCAGCTAAAGTCATCTTTCAAAGAGAATGATTTATACCTTTAAATACAGGGCTATAAGGCAAGTATAATTGTACACACCATTTCCTCTAGTAGTGGGCAGGAAAAAAATCTGGAGAAAGGCCAAACTCAATGTTTGCATTACACTTTAATGAAAAATGAATGGCCTAGTAAAACAAACTGTTAGAGGATAGAAATATAATATATTAGCCAAAATACGGTCATTTAATGTTATGCCTTCTGGTTGAACATCAGATCATATGCATTACTGAAGACCATGTTGATGCAGAAAAGCACCAAAAAAAAAAAAAAAAAAATGTCTACAGAGAACAAGTGAAATTTCAGCAAGTAACTGAACCAATACTAATGCTGCTCAGCCGGGCTTCACCAGCTAGCTCTGTGTCTCAAAATTTTAACAGGAATTAGGAGAAATTTCCTCTCTTTTTTGTCCAGTTTTCTGCCTGTCCAAATTGCGCGCGCGCGCACACACACACACACACACACACACACACACATCCTTCCCTCCTCTTCTCTACCCTGATGCCTCCCACCACCAGCAAGTAGTAGAAAATGTCCACAGTGGGTTTCTGATAATATACTGCAGTGTGAGTCCAACTCAGTCATTCAGCCCCTCACTACACATTTGGCCAACCAAGAACCTCTGAAAAAAGGACAACTGAAAAAGATTTTAATTATGCTCTGTGTTTGGGATCCCTCCCTTCCTTTACACTTTTCCAAAGCACATGAATTTTCATAGTTAGTGATTCTTTTCTTTTTTTTTTTTATGTATTTGGTACAGGTCTCACTATGCAGCTCAGACTCATAGTGATCCTCCTGTTTTCAGCTTTCCCAGTGCTAGGATTATAAGTGTGTGCCACCATGTCCAGTCTCAGTGGTTGGCTCAGGGCACCCAGGGGCAAGGCTGGCACAGCATGTGGTGCCAGGGATCAAACCCTAGCTCCTGCTCTTATTTAAGCAGGTGCTTAGTCAGCTGCACTACATCACTGGTTTTCCATGGTAGTAATTCTTAACTCAGAAGACCAGAGCAGCAAGGCCTACTCTTCACCTCTTCTTCCTCCACCCTGTGCTGGGCTTTGGCCTACACTTACTGCCGCCTGACTCAGCTGTCTTGTCTTCACCCAGCAAAACACATGTGTCCTGCTTCACATCATTCTTCTCTCACTTAGATCCAAAGGACTTAAAATCCCAATTTTCTCTCTAATTCTACCCAGTTCGCAGGCTCCTTGCCAATTTATTCTTTCTACCACTCAGAAAAAAAAGTATTTTAGAACAGGTTTTAAGTAAGTTACCAACTGAGAACTGTTCCCTCCCAGAAATGTCTCTGTGAAAAGGGAAAGCACAGATTTCCAGTGGCAGCTGTCCATAAAAATCACCTGTTCAACTCTGAAGTCTAAGTCATGTTCAAGACCTGGGAGTGATATTCTAACAATGGCATTAAAATCTTAAAAACATTTCTCCAATAGTTTTACATGCAGCTGTGACTGATAACAACTATGTGTAGAATCCCTGATGGAGAGACTCACGAGGTGCTGCTAGGGGCTGGGCAGGAGCCACATTTGCTTCTACAGTAGTGCCCTCTTATCCCTGGGGGCTATATTTCATATATATATATATATATATATATATATATATATATATATATATATGAAATAGTTTAATTTATAAATTAGGGAGGGCTGTGCTGGCCAGCTTTCTCCCCGCTTCTTCTGCAGTGGCCAAGCAGAGCCCTGAAAATGTTCCTGAACCACATGTTCCTGATGTTGTACACATTGCTCATAAGGATACTGGCACTAAGTGGTGCCACATTATGCTCCTCTCTGACCCAGGTGCTCCCCTAAAGCTGCTGGGCAAAGTACATGAGAGGAGGCCTGAGTCAGGGCCCAGAAGACACTTTGGAGTCTGTCTCAGTCCACCTTCCTCCAGAGGGCCCATAGGTGGCTGGTGGACACCCTCACCCCATCTTTAGCCAGAGGGCTCCTAGCTGACCCAATCAGAGCAGGGGTGATTCCCTGGGGGAGTTAAAAGTACTGCAGAGGGATGGCACTTGTGATGTTGCACCCCCTTCCTGGGGTGAGAGATGGTTCTTGGGGTGTGTGAGGCTCCTCTGTTAGCCACAGTGGCATGCTAAAGCTTCCAGGGGAATGTCAGTGAGGTGGTTTTTGGGTAGAGCCTCACTTGGAAAGCTCTCATGGTGCTACGGGCAAATGTATGGAGTATACCTCATTCAGTATGACCCTCATAGGTTAGTTTGGATAGATGAGTAGTCTGAGTAAGACTTTTATCTGATCCAAGTTATTAAAAAAGTTTAATTTGAGGGCTGGCTAGATAGCTCAATGGGCTGAAGTGCCTGCTTAGGCAGAGCTCAGCAGCCAGGGTTTGATCCCTGGCATGCTATGCCAGCCCTGCCCCCAGGGCACACCAAAATGTCCATTGAGACTGGGCGTGGTGGCATGTGTCTACAATCCCAGTGCCTGGGAGGCTGAAAACAGGAGAATCACTATGAGTCCAATCTGTAGTGAGACCCTATAGACCCTGTACAAAAACAGATGTTAAAAATAAGTTTAATTTCAAAGTTTTTTTGAATACCTGAGAAGCAGTTCTTAGAAGTAGATGTATGAAAACAGAAATATCTCCCCTGGAAACAAACAAACAAAAAAAAAGTCACTCTTCTACATAAGGCATGAAGCCTTCTCAGTACTATAGGGTGTCTGTGCAGACTGTGTTCTTGAGAAGCATTTCTCTTCATTAATGTAGGCTTAGACTGCATCAACTCAGAGATCAGATTTGTCCATGTGAGTAGTAAGGAGTGAGCATCTGTGTGCAGGGGCATGCGTGTGTGCTCACTTCCCAAAGGTGGGCTAGGAAAGGACCTGGAACAACTTCACCTAACTAGCGTCAGCCTGGAGGTTTCTTTATGTCCTTTATAGCTAACTTTAGGTAGAACAACTCAGCATGTGACCACAAGGTGTTGTGGGTTCAAGGGTGAGAAAAAGACATGGTTACCTTTAGAAAAATGAGACTGTAGATTAGGGGAGAAAGAAAAACATAAAGACAGAGACAGATAGACAGACAGACAGAGGCAGAGAGACCCAGAGACTACCTATCACCACCTCTGTCTAAAAGAAGAGAGCACACCCAAAACAGGAAAGCAAATATTATAATTGAACAATATCTATTATGAGAGAGAATCCTTCATAAGTGAATTTTTATATTTAGACCTTATTATTGGGCTCCTAGAACCACCGTATTTACCATCAAAGTCATAGTTATCTCTGTTTTTATCCTTCTCTCTGTGGCAAAGATTAAATACTCATTCATCTCTTTCCACATGAATGGAATCTTTAAGTTTGACCTGGTTTCATGACCACTCAGAACATAGACAACATTCTCCTGGCTTCCTTGAAAATGGACGGGGCCACATGTCTAAGCTGTGGCCAACAGAGGGATTGTGAACGCGTCGCATGCAATTTCTGTACCTTGTTCTTCTGAAAGGCTCTGCCAGGATACAGACATCACTTTTGCTGGTGAATGTAACTGTCTTATAATAACAGAGCACCAAGGCAAAGAAAACAGGTTTCCAGCCTGCCACCACGAAGGACAGCCACTTGAGAGGCTTTAAGGTTTACATGGGAGGGAAGCAAATTTCCTGTGTATTTAAATTATTATTAATGCTAGGTTTCCATTTTCTAGCTAAACCTACATCTTAGTGATTATAACCTCCAATTTATTCCTTCTGTAATGTTCTGTGTTCATGGTAAAGAATTAAGTGACATTATCATTCTGCTCAAGCTGGGATTATGGTACCAGTACCATGTCAGGACAGTGGTCTTAGGGTCCAGGCAGTGACCAGTTCCCAGGGGCAAGGTGAGAGAAAAGAGTAGATGTATTGTTACACAGAAATACCTCAGGAGAAAGATGACATAAATTCACCATTCCCTAAATAAATTAAAGGACTAGAATGAGTTATATCTAGATTTGGACAAACTAGGAAGGAACAAGTGTGTTAACACAGAAACCTTTGTGAAGAGGAGACCTGAGAACCAACTCCTATTCCACCCCTAACTATCCAAATGACCTTAAGCAAGTGATTTGGCCTCTGCTAGCCTGAACTTCCTCATCCAGAAGTGCAGTTAATGACAGGCACTTGGTAGGGATATTTTGTGGATTAATAAACCTTGACATCTGGCAGAATGCTTGGCTTGTAATAGGTGCTCAATTAATAGCTATTTTTAAAAATTCTCTACTCCAGTCAAGAAAAATTAATTACTTTCTCTTGAGATGCAAATGGTATTGGTTCTTGCTTTGGCCACACTATTCCTCCACTCCTAAGGGCCCTCTTATATGCCCTCCCAGGAGTCAAAGTCTATTCAGAATCTTAGCTTCCTTATAACACCCGGATGGACTGTTCTCCCCATCTCTGAACTCCATAGGCACATCATCCTACTTAACACCACTCATGGCCACTTAATGTCACACTGTGTTTCACCAACATTTCAGATTTCCTGCCTGTTTTATCTGTCTTCTATCAGGGTCTAAAGCTTGAGAATCCATTCTTGTCCTTTGGATCACACATCTGCTATAGTCCAACATAACGTGCTCTCAAAATACTCATTAAAATAATAAATGATACTCTTCTGACAAACCATGCATGTGTAGCTTATAGACAGCCAAGGTAGAATAAATGTCATTCTATTCATACACTGAGTAACCAAATGGCAGAATACCTTAAACTTTAAAAATCAAATTAATGGAATTTTGACATTTGCAACCATGGGCGAAGCCAATACTATGTGCTTTTATTCTCCCTTGCTGGAAATAGCTCCCTAACAGCAGGTAAGTTCTAGCTTCAAATTCAGCTCCTTGCACAGCTGCATCCCCTGCCATTTCAAAGCTTACAGTCATGCTATATTTTGTTGGCTTTAGGTAATATTAATGGCTTTCTCACTTATGTGCTAAGTAAGATTTGGGACATCAAAAAATGAATAATTCAAGGAGTTGAAAAATCTAGTGTCATTTGCTATTCACCTCTTGTTTGATGAACTGCTGCCTAAGTTTGGTAGGGCTGCCATAAATGGATTACCACAAATGAAGCAGCTCAAAGTTATTGAGAAGCCAAGATGAAAGTGTCATCAAGGTTGCATTCCCTCTGGAGGGTGTTGACAACTGTCCCCTAACTTAGAAAGGGTTGCTGCCAAATTAGGTATGCTTTGGCTTATGGAGCACTTCATCTCTACCTTCAAGTTGACGTGATAACCTCCTTGTGTGCATGCCTGGGTCCAAACTTCCCTTTTGTATAAAGATACTGGTAGCGTTAAATTAGCTACTCAACATGAACACTGCTGTGTGACCTCATTTTAACAGATTATATCCACAGCTACTCTTTTTCTAAATAAAGTCACATGTGAAGGTACTGGGGGTCAGGATTTTAGCATTGACTTTTGAGTGGACACAATTCAACTCATAATAGCTATAACATGTACGACTTACATCTGAAAAGAGGCCCAGAAGAGAGTGAGAGACACCTGTATCTGTCATAAGTCTAGCCTTGTGGGAGATGAAAACCATTATTCTGGATGTTGACTACAATCAACGTTTTCAGCGCAGAGGTCAATCTTTGCAAAGCACCCAGAATAGTCCCTGGCAATGGAGTCAGTGCTTGATACATGTTCACTATTAGCGATAGTGGTATCCATATTATTAGTATTATTTAGATCTTTAATCATAGTAGTCAATATAATGTCAAAAATACTGTGCCCCCTGTTGTGAGCCTGAATAACAGTTGACAACTGAAGGTGAGTGGAGGTGAGAAACACCGTGTGATGAGCACGGCCACAGTGGGCCACAATGGGAAGCTCATTAGCTCTTCATGATCAAAAATTCATTAGAAACACAAAATTAAAGTGTAATGAAACTATTATGTAAATGTTTTTCCTGATGTATCTATCCATCATGTGTTTGCACTTTTATTGGAAAACAGCAAAAAGGAGGCAAGAATGCTTCAATGGGATATATTTAATGAGTGATATGTGGAGCTCTGTATACTTGGGAAATGCTAGAGGCATAAAAATAACATTAGAAGTGTAAAAATACTATGTCTAATTATGCAGCTCAAAATCTGAGAAAATTTCAAAGGGTATACAAATGGTTAAGATGATTAATTGCGTATTATATGTATGCTATATGTATTTTTTGTTTTAAAGGATATAAAAAGCAATGCAGATATTCTTCAAAGTAGTAACAGTCATGTTGATACCTATAAATATTTGAAACTGCAATATAAGTGAAATTTATATAAAAGTGTTGGTTATAGAATAAATCAGAAGAGGAACTGGTCTTTAAGCACCAAGTGATTAGGTAATTGAGCTTACTTAGAAGCACTAAGGGAGAAAAACTGGGCTAGGGAGGTAGCTCCATGGTCTAAGAGACTGCATGGCAAATGCAAGGACCCGGGTTCTATCTCTGGTACTGTATGCCAAGCCAGCCTCCAAAACCGAGTGGGTGGTGCACTCCTGTAATCTCAGCGCTGGTGAGGCTGAGACAAGAGGCTTACTACAAGTCTGAGCTGCATAGTGACACCCTGTACCAAATAAACGAATTAAAGATTAAAAATTATACATGAAAGAAACTAAAGGAGAAAAACTGACAGGTGCACAGTCATGATTTCCTTGGTTTTAAAAGGAAATCGTCTGGTCCTATCCCAGATGTAGAGCCTCCTGCTTTGAGGAAGAGCACTGTGTATGAGTATGGCAAGATCTGAAATATGAAACCACAAGAAATCTCAGCTCTTCAGAGCAGCACGTAACAAGTAGTGAGGCTTTGGGTGAAGTGATACACACCTTGAGAGTCTGAGATCATAAGCACAATAGGAATTTGAAATCCAGGTGAATGCTAGCGGTAAAGTTCTCAGAAAGTTTCCCTGAAGAATGGGGCCATATGCTGTGCCTTTTGGGACCACAGACAGGCAAGAATAAGTGATATATAATACTTCCCAAAAAGGAAGCAATAAGATTTTGAAGGACAAAAAACAAGCAGAGACAACAGAGAAAGCCTCAGTGACTGCTGAAGTTACCCATCCACTTTCCCCTTTGGTCTATATGGTACTGGGAGATCTACCCATCTCTTGATATTTGCACTCTGGCTTGGCTTCTACAACCACTTGGGAAGATATGCAAGAACATAAAGTGAAACACTTCATGCGTCATGTCCCTGCCATATCTTACAAACCCAAGAATCACTAATTGCTTCCATTGATTATAAATTGATATTAATTTTTAAATAATCAAAAGCTATATTACCACTTCAGTAGCATGAAACAGCAAATGGCAAACAAGCCGAACATGGAGAGAAGAGGTGCTTTTTTGTTCTTTGGCTTGTTTATGTGTTAATCTGTGGATCAAGCCAAAATGTCTCCTGTCTCTTGAAAGCTGCCCTGCTCCTGAAGGCTGCCAGGTATGGTAGTCTTCCTTGGTCTCTATACACCACAGCCCTGCTGGACTCCAGCACACTTTTTCCAATTTGTGTCTTCACCATCAAGCTGTGAGCTGCCCTAAGGAAGGGGCCTGTCAAGCTCAGGTTCTGGAGCCAGAACACCCACACTTGAATCCTACCACTACTATTTCCTATAGAAGCAACCATAGCTTAGTTACTTAACCTCTGTGGACCTCACTTTTCAAAGTTTAGATTTATAAGTAAGGACTGTGAGAGTCTGAATGACATGAAAATCACTGTGAGTAGTTGGTGCCTGTCCATGGTATACACACAAAGTATGTTAGTTATTTGATTACCTCAGAACCTTAAACAGTATCTGGAACACAGAGTGTACCCAGGAATACTTTTGGGACATAAGGAGGAATAGTTTTCTTGGTGGAAACTCTTGTGTTCTTTGCATCTCTCCCAAAACCTAGCTCAGTGATTGATTAGTAGATTTGTATTTAAAGAAAAAATACAACATAAAGATTCCACCTAAAATGGGGAAACACATGCACTGAGGTATGATGTGATCCCATATCCCCATAAGAGATTTTTCTGGGTCAGAGATTTCCTCCTCAAGTCATTCTGTTCAGGCACCTTTTTATAAACCCATTTAATTTACAAACACAGGAGAGATGCATGAGATTTTTGTAAATTTTACCTCCTACCAAGAAAAAGATGTTTACTAAGGAGCAGTGAATTTAGCAGGAGATGTAAAGAATCTGTCCACCACTTCTACAACACTGATTGACTTTCTGATATACGATCCTACTGTCACATGTTCTCTGAAGCGTGAAGCCATTCTTTACATGCAAGCATTAACATTTAAAGCTAATCATTGGATTGTGAAACATGCCCCCAAATCTTCATATTTAAGTACCTATATTAAATATTATAGGTGAAGGATAAGTGGTATAAATAATTTCATTTGAAATAACATGTGTTACCTAAAAATCTTAATCTATGCAAAATTGCACCGGTTTTTGTCAACTTTTGCATATTTATATCTCACCCAAGAACTCCTGTGTGAAATAACTTCTATAAACATGAATGTAGGACTTTATTCTAAACAGTGAGAAAAAGAGACAGTGAAAAAAATTTTTTCTGTATTTTAGGACAGAGTGTACTGCATAGATTGTGCTTGTAGTGAGCCTCCCAAGTGCTGGGATTACAGGCACGTGGCACCACACCGTCTCCATCGCTATCTCAGTGCTCCCCACAGGCAGGGCCAGCACAGCACACAGGGGATCAAACCCCAGCCACTGTTCTCTGCCTAAGCAGGTGCTTTAGGCTAGTGATTACATAGTCAGTGTTTGTTTGCTTTAGGCCTGAGCTATCAGGCTGGCGGAGAGTAAAAATTTTTAAAAATCAACATCAAGTTCTCTCTCCACTTTCTTGTGAATCATAGTCATTTAATATCTCTGAAGTGGGCCTTCCCTTCATTTGGGGATTACTATAGTCATTTATTCATTCAAAAAGCACTTATTGGGCACCTACTGTGGAGTAGGCTAAATGTAAAGTGTTCAGGTAAAAAGATAAATGTGATGTAATCTCCCGAAACTGCAAAATGGAGGTCATACTATGTTATTACAAATATAATTATAGTTGCTATTAAAAGATAATAAAAAAATTTTTTCAGTAACTTTTGAGTTGTTGTACTGCCTACTTCATATAATAGTATTTGCCTCCATCTCCATTTCCTCCAGCTTTCTTGAAAAGCTGTCTCTGACCATCCTATTTCAGATATCTTTCCTTTTACTTTTATTTTTAAAACCATGGCTTTTATTTGTTTCCTTCATAGTAAATACTAGTGATTACATAATCAGTGTTTGTTTTCTGTCACTTAACATCCATTCTGTGAAGTCAGGAGTTTTGTTCTTATTATCTTATTGTCACCAGTTCCTGGAGCATAGTAGGTGCTCAATACATATGTTAGTCATAACCAAACGAATACATACACAATCATGTCCCTAACAGCCAGCCTAATTGAAGAGAAACAAGTATTACACCTTAGAGGTAATCAGACTAAAAAGGAATACATGAAGATTTCTTTCATTTAAATCTTGCTTAGTCTCAGTCTGCATTTGCTGTCTATTCTAAAGCATAACAAGCAAATAACTTATCATATATTTACTTTTCTGTTCAATTCTTGTTTTTAAAAAGCCTTTCCAAGTATATGGAATTACTCCCAGTTCACAGGTAAATAAAACTAAGCCTCCAGGAGGACACCAGCACGGAGCATCACAGCTGGGAAGTGGCAGAGCCTGTTGTTTTGTCTGTATCTTTATTCCAAGGGGGCAGATTGTTTTTTTATCACTTTATCCCTACAAACTGATGAACTCCCTCTACTCTCTGCCTTCAGACCCTAAGAATAAGAGAAACAACAAACACTCGCTTCCGCCTTATAGCCACAGTTATCCCCCTGAGAAGCAGAAACCTCGGGCTGAGTTAGCTAGTGAAGACTTCTCTGGTGGGGTACGAGCGCCACCTGATGCCCAGAGGCAGACTGCCTCCTCCTCAGGTTCTGGTTATGGCCATGTTAGGAAGCTTATGAAGTTTGGGGACTATAACTATAAAGCCCTAGAATGGGAATTGCTGAAGGTGTTACATGTGAGTTTGGAATCACTAATAAAATTTGAACAAATAAACACATTTTGAATATTCATGATGGGCAAAAGACATGGGTTAGAGAGGTAAGAGAAGCATAGAATTAAATGTGAGTCATTTCAAATACAAATTTTCTAAGGTCACGTTCTGTGTCTTATAATCCTAGAATAATGGTAAGCACATGGAAATGTGTAATTTTTAAAATGAGCAAATTAAAAATAAGCATTGAGTAATATTGTGCGACTCTACTTGCTGGAACTGACAATTTCATAGAGAAAGTAAAGTGGAGGTTACCATCTTGCTTACATACATAGATAACTCTCCCTCTCCTGTCCTCAAATCCATAACTCTTTCCTTTTGAATAAGTTCATTCCCTTTTACCAGTCTATTGTACCTTTCAGATTCTATTTTCAGGTTCTCCCACTGAGGAGACAATATGATGTTTGCACATGAGAGTCTGATTTATTTCACTTGAGTATTCTGTTTTATAGCTGAATAATATTCCATTGTGTAAAAATACCACATCTTCCTTACCCATTCTTTAGTTGATGGACATCTGGGTTGTTTTCAGGATTTAGCTATGACAAGTTGTACTGCTATAAACATGGGTGCACATATATTGCTATGGTTTGAGGTTTTCAGTTCTTTTGAAAACATTCCCAGGAGGGAAATCGCTGGCTTGAATGGGATCTCCAATTCCAGCTTTTGAAGGAATCTCCATACTATACTCTTTTCCATTGTGGTTGCACCAGTCTTCACTCCCACCAACAGTGCAGAAGGGTTCTTTTTTCTCCCAGCCTCTCCAGCGTTTGTTATTGGCTGACTTCTTGATGTTAGCCATTCTTGCTTGGATGAGATGGAATCTCAGTGTTGTTTTACGTTGAATTTCTCAAATAGCCAATGATGTTGAACATTTTTTCATATATTTACTTGCCATTTGTATCTCTTCCTCTGAGAAATGTATATTCATCTCAGATGCCCATTTTTGGATTGGGTCTTTAGATTTGATGGGCCTGATTTTTTTTAATACTTTGCATGTTCTAGATAGGCCTTTTTCTGAGGGACAGTGGGCTATAATTTTTGCTAGTTTGTTGGCTTTCTTTTTACTCTGTTGGAGACTTGCTTTAAAGTGCAGAAACTTTTCAAAAAGATGATTTCCCGGTTGTTCATTCTTTGAAGTATTTCCCATGCATTTGGCTTTTGTTCATGAACTCTCCACCTACCCCTATGTCTTTAAGATTTCTACCTACATTTAATTCCAGATGATTTAGTATTTCTGTTTTAATATTTAAATCTTTTATCCATTTTAACTGTAGCTTTCTGCAGGGTGATATGCATGGATCTAGTCTTAGCCTTTGGCATGTGGAAAGTCAGTTTTTCTAGAACCATTTATTAAAGAGACTGTCTTTCTTCCAGTGAAACTGGCCCCTTTTTCAATGATAAGGTGGCTGAGTTTTTGCAGTAGTGTCTGCATCTTCTAATCTGTTCCATGGATCCTCAGGTATGTCTCTATGCCAGTACCATGCTGATTTTATCATAGTAGCTTTATAGTATAATTTCAGATCAGGGATTATGATATCTCCTGCCTTTCCTTTGTTTCTCTAGATTTTTTTCGATATTTTGGGTCTCTTCTCGTTTCAAATGAATTTGAGGAAAGTTTTCTCTAGCTGTGTGAGGTATACTAATGATATTTTAATTGGGATTGCATTGACTGTATAGCAATTTCTGGAGAATGGCCATTTTCAGTGTTGCGTCTTTCTATCCAGGAGCATGGAATATTTTTTCCATTGTCTCAAATCCTCAATATCTTTTCTCAGAGTATCATAATTTTTAATGTATAAATCTTTTATACCATTTGTGAGATCGATTCCTAAGTATTTCATATTTTTTGGATGTTATTGCAAAAGGTGTGTTTTCCTAATCTCTCTCTGAGCATGTTCATTCTTTGTGTACCAAAATGATCCTGATCCTGATTTTTGGTGTTTATGTCTTACAATTCCACAATTCTAAGGCTTTTTATGAAAGTTCCATTAAGTAGGAAAAATGCAATTTACTATTTCTTTTGCCATTGCTATTATTTTGTAGGCTCTCCACTTTCTCTCCCAGCTTCCATCCACAATAAGAGTGAACCAAAGTGTACCTATCAGTTTGCTGAAGCTATATTTAGCGAAGAGGAAAGATAACGTTTGTAACTTCTAAGCACAGTATAAAATCACTGATTTTTTTTAAGTTTTTAAGTGAATAACCCAAAAATGGGCATCTAAAATGAATGCACACTTATAAGATAAGGAAATACAGATCAAAAATAGATACCAAAAAAAGGTTTAACGTCACTGGTCATTTGAGAAATAAAGCAACATGGAGATTTCATCTCACCCCAGAAAGAATGGCTGCAATCAAGAAATTAACTGAAAACAAATGCTGGCTGGGCTGTGTGGAAACAGGAACATTTCTCTACTACTGGGGGAATGTAGACTGCTGCAACCATTGTGGAAATCGCAATGGAGATTCTTTTAAAAATCTAAGTTGAGAGGTCCAGTTTGACCCAGGTATTTCACTTCTGGGTATCTTCTCTGAAGAATTAAAAACATACTATCACAGTGATATATGCGCACCCATGTTTATAGTACCACAATTTGTCATAATTAGACCTTAGAAATAACACAAATGTTCACCAACTGAGGAAGGAATACAAAAGATGAAGTTTTTTTTTAATAATGGAGTACTACTCAGCCATAAAGAGGGATAAATTATAAACTTCCATAGATAAATGGATACAACTTAAAACCACACTCACAAGTGAAATAAATCAGATCCATATGTATAAACATTATATTTTCTCACTAATGTGAGAAACTGAGCAAGTAAATAAGTTCCAAAATATTCAATAGAGAGACTCACCAGGCAGCGCCAGACCCACCAGGCAGCGTCAGGCCCACCAGGCAGCGCCAAACATGCCAGACAGCGTCAGGCCCGCCAGCGCCAGAATCTCCAGGTGAGGGTCCTCAGGCCCACTGCCAGCACAGCCTACTCTCATCAGGCAGCGCCAGGCCCGCCAGTGCCAGACCTGCCAGGTAAGACTTCCAGCCCACTGCCAGCGCAGCCTATCAGCATCAGGCAGTGCCAGGCCCACCAGCGCCAGGCCTGTCATGTGAGACATCCTCTGGCCCACCGCTAGTGCAGCCTATCACCCAGTGCCAGACCCGTCAGGTGAGTGCGACCCCCCTCCCCCAGTCTACAAGCAGCTCAGCAGTTCCACAAGCCCAGTCTGAAGGAACAACCCGTGGGCACGCAGTCCTGCACCAAAGATCACAGCTACTCAGAATGATACAGACAAGGAGCAAAATGCAATCTCAGGTCCCGGACCCACCTGAAACAAATACAGGAGTCACTACCATACAAGAAATTGGGAATCACGCAGCCGAAATCTCTGAATTCGTAGCATCTGAAGTAAACAAACAAATACAAAAACATATAGGGGAACTCGGATTGGAGGTAAGCTCTGAAGTTAAAAAAGAAATCTTTGAGGTACTAGAGACTGAAGTTAAAAAACAGCTGCAGAAAAGCATAGAGGGAATGAGATCAGAAATAATTTCTGAACTTGAAAAAGTCATTTCTAAATTAATAGCGACTGAATTAGAACAACTGCAGAAAAGTAGAGAGGAAATGAGAACAGAAATAACCTCTGAAATAGAAAAAGAAAGGATAACTATAATGAAAG
>PVKN010026253.1:0-13879 GCA_004027915.1 Capromys pilorides | reverse complement strand
TCAGAGCTGGAGTCGGTGGCACAGCAATGGAGCCCTGGGCTGGCATCAAGCCACCGGCTTCCTTTCCTTACTCTGGCAAGCAAGAAATACATGGAAACATTCAAGACTCCTTATTTTACACTGTGATTTCCTCAGGAGTGAAATGGAAGTTTCAAGCTTGATAACCTCCAAGGTTCCTAAATGCTGGGCTCTTTATGCACAGATCTGGCTGGTGATACATCATGAGACAGTTTAATTAAAAATCATAATAGAGTTCAGCTGTGTGAAAGAACTGCATTATAGTGAGCTGAGTTGGTTGAGGACAAGTTTACAGTCAGTGAGAGCCATGACTTGTGTGCGAAGTGATGGGTTCTGAGGAACAGAGAATGGCATTTTTAGTTTAAAAAAAAAAGGGATATTAAGCCTGTTGGGGATCAGGACAAATCTATGAAAAGCAAGAGATTATATAAGAGCTTGGGAAAAAGACTCAAATTAAATTTTACCTTAAATAACACCAGAGAGCTTCAGAAAGAAAAGAAGGATCAGTAGTTGTTTCTTGAATATTCCGTGGCATTTCTGTCCTACATTCTGGTTTCAGAGGTCTTTATGGATATTTCTCCTCTCCTGTCTTTCACTCTGAGAGAATTTCCACAGGAAAGCCCAGAGTTCTTAGCCTTCAGTCCTTTATGCCAAATTGAATCATTTAGGTGAAAACCTGTATCCTTTGAAGATCCCTCACTCTCACATTCTGTCCATCAAAAACACACGTGCACATGTGCATGCACATGCACACACACACTTTTTTTTCTTTTTTGCTTTTTTTTTCTCTCTCTCTCTTTTTTTCCCCCCCCCCTGGGATATTAAGGATCAAACCACACAAACAGAGTAAAAAGAAACTTTAATGTTAGATTATCACAGGTAAATCAGGCCATGAAAATTAATGGTAACTGAGGAAAACTATCAATTTTAAGTTATTTAGGGAATAGTAACAAATCATTTCTTGTTGTGGAAGTCACCTCGATCGCTTTATTTGGCCCTGGCATGATAATAGCATGAAAAATCACTACAGTGTCCTATGCTTCTCTAATATCCTTTTCATCCAGGTCTTACTTAGTAAGCATAAGGATCTTTACGATTGATAGCTTTAGGGTCATGATGTCCAACTTGTGGATGAAATCATCTAAGATGAGAAGAAATGCTGTTATGATTGAACACAGTATCCTCTCCAGAATTTATGTTGAAAATTTAACGTCCACTGCAGCATTAAGCAGTGGAGTCTTGTGAGAAGCATCAGTGACATTATAAAAGAGGCTTCAGAGAACATTTGTCACCTTTTGTCCTGCTTCCTACTATGTGAGAATGCACAATGGGATGAAAACATTCAGAACAACCCCTTACCCAAAACTAATGCAGCTGCCCCGATGTGAGGCTTTCTAACCTACAGAAATGTGAGAAAAAAGTTTGCTCTTTATAGTTTTCCAATCTGTGGTTCTCTGTGACAGCGGCACAAAAGTTAGGCTTATCATAATGTAAAGCTTTGTATTTTCCTGCTGCCTCAATATCCCCATGAACAGTATACGAGAACGCTGCCTGGGTGAGCAGGTGCACCAGTATGAGGTTATCTTTGCCCCAACTGCTCCTCTTCTCCTGAATAAAACTCAGTGCTACCTTTGTGTTCTGTTCTCTGATCCTCAGCAAAGACACAGGCCCATGAGTCCCGGCTGTCTCTGTGCTTCCCCTGGTCTGGTTGAGCCCGCTCCCTCAGCACCATTCATATAATCCACCTTCAGCAAGTAATGGTTGTGTCTCACTAAGGCCTGGGAAGGTAACTCGGTTGCTTCTCCTGAGCCTGTTTGGACCATTTCCTGTGATGGCACATGACTGATCATCTTGCACAGAAAAAGCAAACCTGTACAAACGCACGCTTCTATCACTGCTACAGCTGCAACCCTGCCCAAAGGGTAAGTGTTATTTGTTAAACTTACAACAAGTAAAAGTAGAACTTCTCTTTTGCACATTGGCTGAGTGCAAAGTAATTTTCAAATGAATTTCTAATGAGGCAATTCTGACTTTGTCTAACTAAGACTATGATATTGTTGACGTTTTGAATTAGAATAAAACTGAATTGTGGTAACATTGTTGCTATGTGGGCCCCATCCCCGGCGCGTGCTGAGACAGCAACTGAGACTGGGCTTGGTCGCCTGTGCTGTAATTCTAGGTCTTGGGAGGCTGTAAACAGGTGATTCACTATGAGTCCAATCTAGTAGTGAGACCCTGAACACATCGTAGACCCTTCCCTAAAAAAAATATACAGAAAAAAAGAAACTAATTAGATGATGGCAAAGGCTTGAAACATTATTTTCAAAGTGGAAAGTGGAACAAAAGATATAAATATCTACCATACAATTCCTGTACCAAGTCAGCTAATAAACTACCATATAATTAAAAATAAAAGGTTCTTTTTATAGATGCGCCTTCATGAGCGAAATTAGAACATAACACATTATTGTTAGGAGACTTACAATGAATTGATGAACCAAGAAAATCAGCCCTGGTGACTTCTGGTTTATAAAAAGAGAGATGTCCAAAAAGTAAATGTTTCATCATGGAAGAAAGCATCTCCATCCATGAGTTTAGTCGTCAAAAACAAATTGAACCTATGCATAACCTTTGGATCTCACAGCTGACTTTAGGAAATTCAGAGGAAGAGGAAGATGAAAGTGACACCACATGATTATAATCAGCAAAACATGATTGTGGAAATCAGGACAAATAAGGCAGTTTCTCTTGCAAATAAAATGCAAGGGGAATAAGAAGATGAATATAATTCTGTAAGTGAAGAAACAGACACATCCTGGGCATGGGTGGTGGTGTGCACCTGTCCTGCTAGCACTGGGGGAAGTTGGGCAGGAAGAGGACAAGTTCAAGCCCCACCTGGGCAGCACAGCAACTTAGAGGCGCCCTGTCTCAAAAGTACAGACAGGGGCCGGCAAGATGGTTCAGTGGTCTAAAGCGCCTGCTTAGGAAAGCTCAGGCAACTGCAGGGACTGCGGTTCCATCCCCGGCACCACATGCGGCACCAGCCCCACCACCAGGGCAGGCTGAGCCAGCCACAAAACAAATAAATAAAGAAACAAACAAAACAAGCAAACAAATAAATAAATAAAATTTAAAAAAAAAAAAGTACAGACAAATGTGGGGATGTAGCTCCGTGCTAACAGCCTTGGTTCAGTCCCCAAAACAAGAAAGACAGAGCCAGAGTAAGAAAGAGCGAGAAAAAGAGAGAGACTCATGTAATTTAACTATGAATGAAAACGCAAGAGTTTCATTTGAATTTTTATTCAGAAAAAGAAAATTAAATTCAAATGTTAAAATGCAATGTAAATCATTTTAAAAAGTGATAATACAAAACTGTTAGATATTTAAGTCTTCAATGGCTATTTTTTAAGTATGTTACACATTATTTAACTTCCTCATTTGAAAATAATAGCATGCTTATGCAATTTATTTATTTATGTATTTATTTATTTATTTATTTATTTGGTATAGGGTCTCACTATGCAGCTCAGACTTGTAGGAAGCCTCCATTCTTAGCCTCTCAGCACTGTGATTACAGGCATGCACCACCATGCCCAGTTTTGGTGGCGAACTTGGCATGGAGCCAACAGGGGTATGTGGTGCCAGGGATCAAACCCAAGTCCTTGCACTTGCCAGGCAAGTGCTTATACTGATGAGCTATCTCCCTGGCCTACATATGTGTTCAAAAGTTATTATTTTTTAGTAATGCATAGAGAAATATTTATAATTTCTAAAAGAAGCAGATCAGAAGATCAATCAAACAATATTGTCCATGATCAGTAAATTTAAGTAAAGGTGATCCAGGAAAGCTCTTTGTACTGTTGTAGTTTGACATCTGTTTCAAACTTCCATATTAAAAGGCTTTTTTTTTTTTTTGCAATGTCAGAAATTGAGAAGGTTATCAGTCTTTTGTGGTTAATAAAATATCTAGTTTTTAGTATTTTTTCCTATGTCACTGGTCAACCTATGATTTGTAGTCATACAGACACAACCTTAGGTCTTTGTATGACAGAAATAGCTAAAGTTTACAGATATCTGTAAATGGCACAGCCAGCCAAAAGGTGGTGGAGAAAAACTTTGCATTGCCCCTAAGTTTTACGAGCACCACAATGACAACATTCAGAAGTATCACCACTTCAGCAGGGGCCACGCTAAAACGCCATTCAGAACGTCTAATGCAGGTTCTGATGTTAGCAATATTGAACTTGAAAGGAAGCTTGGATAATTTTAAGCTGACTCACAATACCTGTTCGTCATACAGTAAGAGCCTAAAAACACTGCTGAATAAATGAGTAAAAAATGACATATTAAGTAATATAGTGATTAAGAATGTGGAGGTTTTATTTCAGAAATAGTTAGAATCTCAGCCTGTTTCCTGGAGAACAATAGTATATATTGCATGGGGTAGTTATAAGAACAGTACTGCATCCTAACAGTTATCTAAGGTGCTAACAGACTACTACATATAACATAGTCAGCACTTGGTAAATGGTAGTTAATTGTGTGTCTATGATAAAGGAAAAGAGAGAAAGAGAATATGTACTATAGCATGAGGAACAGTCTAGGATGGCAAAGCTTATGCACTAGGGAGACGACTGAATGGAATTTAACTGTGCTATGAATTACAAATGTAACATTAGTCAAACTACTACACCTCCCCCTGTCAAATGAAGTTCAAAACCCAGAAATGCTTATTTAAGTGCCATGGCTAGCTCACAATTTCAAATTTTGACATAAAATATTTAGCATTAGGCAGATATAGAGTGTGGAAAAGCAACTACTATTTATGTTTTTTTCCAAATCTTTTATTTGTTTATTTATTTGGTATAGGGTCTCACTACACAGCTCAGACTCATAGTGGTCATCCTATTTCAGCCTCTGCAGTGTTGGGATTACAAGTGTGCTCCACCACTCCTGGTTGTGGTGACTGGCACAGCAAACCTGTGGTTCCAGGTTTGGCACAGTGTGAGGTACTGGGAATTGTATGTGTTGTCAGGCAGCAGGTGCTTGGGCCACAGAGCTGTCTCCCCAGCCCTATATATGTTTTTGAAAACAATAAAAGCACACAATTACCTGGTAACTGTAGACTTTGGGTCTCCTCACGCCAGCTTATACTTATACTTCTCGCAAACACTAGAGCTTCTGGTTTATCCCTTATCCATTAGGTCTTATATTGCTCTGAATTTCAAGGATGAGAAGCAACTTTGTTTCCAGGTTGTTGTCTTCACTAGAGGGGTCACTAACTAGAGGGAGCAAGGGGTGAGGTCCTGGATCAGATTGCACTTCTAAAGCAAATATTTCTCTACACCCTCAAGATGTTTTCAAGACATGACTATAAGTCTACACGAGATTCTTCAATCCATATTCACCAAAATCACCCATTTATTGGACTCGCATTCTCATTCCTAATCCATTGATGGACGTGTGGAAGCGAAGAGTGTCACTATCTATTTCCTCTCCTCCATAAAATCAAACAAGGCAAAATCATTATTCTATAAACCTGCCTTTGCCTCCTTCTTCACTGAAAACCATTCCACCATTTCTCTCATTATGCACAAAATGAAGTTTAGTAGAAAAAGTAGTAGGACACAGCACATTCCTGGGACCAAGGGAAGTCTCACTGTCTGAGCTAGTCTGATCTGTTCTCCTGGGCAGGTTATTGGTCAGTCAGCCCTGTGTTGTTTTGGGTGTTTTGTTTTGTTTTAGTGAAAGAGTAAGGCTTTCCCACCTTTAATACTCAAGGAATCTTCACAACAGATGAGGTATAAAGATAGCCAACAAAGACAGCCCACAATAAGACATAAAGAATAGTACACAGGACAGTCATGCAGAGGCCAAGGAAATCCTTGAGAAGAGATGAATCATTCACTGTCAAAAATAGGGAGTTTGGATGGGCACAAAATATAAGAGGAAATCCTACGCAGAGGGTGTGGCTTGAACAAAGAAACAAAGTCTGAAAATAGTCTTGGAGTCTTGTAAAATCTTCAGTTTGAAAATATCAAAACTTGACTAGCTTGTCTCCCATAGGGTTGCTAGGAAGTCCAAACATGAAACCATTAAATACAACAATCGTATAGGTAGTATAGCGCCAAAGTGCAGGGTCAGACCTCTTTCTACCAACTGCTCCACAGCTAACTCTGTGTGTGTGTGTGTGTGTGTGTGTGTGTGTGTGTGTGTGTGTGTGTAGGTGTGTGAAGAGTGCATATTTAGGGGGATTATGGGGAATGAAACTGATTGAGTGGGGCTGAGAATTCATAGAGAGAAGCATGGGCAATTGATTGCTTCTAGATCAATCATCAAATAAGGATTTGGAGTGCCTTAAGGTCGATCTAATTCTCTCATTAAGATGACTGAAATAGCCAGCCTACTAAACAGTCAATATGGTTATTTCATCCATCTTAATGGCCCAATCAGATCAACTCTCAAGAAATCTCCAGCACTGATTCCAGAGGGAAAAACTCATATGCAGATACAACAGCAGGTCTTGAGTTTTTCTGATTTAAAGATGAATAGAGAAATCACTGTTTATAAACTAAGCTGTTAAAGGCCATACCTAAGGGCAGCAAAAAAGACAACACTATAATCTTGGTCTCATGGACAAAGATGGGAGTGAGCAAAATCTGCATGCAGGATCACAGACCAGGGCAGGAATTTCACGAGGTAAAAGAATGAAAAAGGGATAGACATGATGAAGCAGAGGAGAAAAGCAAATAAATGGGACAGGAAGGTAAAATATTCAATTTTTTCATTAATTATAAGTGACTCTGACCCTAATATCAGTGGCTGTGACCCTAACATCATAACAACATTCTAAGAAATATTGGTTTTGATGACAATATTAATGATGGTAGTGATAATGGTTGTGATGACATCAGCAACATGGCCTTGCCAGCAAAAGTTAATAATTAAGAAAGATTGATGCGAGAAATGATGAAACAGAAATCCAGGAAAGCTTCTGTTAGCAGATATGAAGGAAGAATTAGGGGTGACCAGACACAGACTGATGGCTATAAATATATAAAGGGAAAAGCAATTGTGAGAAGGCCACATGGCTCAGGACAAGGAAACTGCTGGATGTATGTGGTATCTGTCCTCAGGAGTAAAGTAATCTGCCTGAAGAAGTCTAAAGATAAGAATGTGTCACTAGATTTGAGCCCTTAATGATAACAGGGACCAGGAGCAACACCCACTCTTAGTATCCAGAACCATAGGAATGATTTTTTAGTGTAGAAGTCCAGATCCTGATAGTTGGATACTATAATACTAAATACGGGTACTTGACTGTTTCACCATGTAAGACTGGATTTTTTTCTTAACTTTGTTCCAGCTGTTGGCATGTGCAGTGCTCAAAAACATACCAAAGCAGCTTTCAAACTATTTTGGCAGGAGAGCCCTAAGCATGTCCTCTTAGAAGGTGTGAAAGGCAGAAAACTCATCTGATGACTGGGGAAGGACAGGGAGACGTTGCCCAGTCCGTGCTCTTTTTCCAACAGCCCAGATCCATTTTCCCCGGAAGCCCTAATCCATAACCCCTCATTACAACCCTTTCCACTTCGCTATTGGTCCCTTACAATGTCTATCTCATCGGGTATTCTTTCTTTTCTCCACATCATTTCAAATCCAACCAAATATTTACAATCATTTTAATCAGGATAGGGTAGATTATAAAGTACCACAGAGACACTAACTTTCAATCATAAAACGAACAAAGCTGTTTTTTCTCTTTGTGGGTTTGTGTGTGTGTGTGTGTGTGTGTGTGTGTGTGTGTGTGTGTGTAAGGGAGGTGTTTTATTTTTGGATTTTCTTTTCTAGGTGTTTCTCTCCTTCTCAGGATGCCCATTTAGCAACCCTGGGGTCCAAGCTAACAGAGACGCCAGCGTGCTGCACTCTTCTGATTACAATGGCACAGATTTCCAGACTGAGAAAATGTAGGGTCATGCATGCACCACTAACGCCTACACTGGGAAATGACACCCAACGCCTGTGTTCACAGCTTATTTCTACAAGTATTCACTGGCCCCTCTGCACGCGGGGCATGGGAACCCTTGTGTGTCTAAATGCTCCAGCTGGTTTCAAACTTGAGCTCGCATCAAATCCCTTGGAGGTTCAGCACACAGATCAGACTGCTGGGCCGCGATTCCAGTGGGGCAACTGATGATTTGCATTTCTAGTAAGTTCTCCCGCTGCTACTGCTGCTGGTCCTAGGCCTCCCCATGAGAACTTCGGGTTAAAGCACAGCATTCAGACCTGGCTGTGTGTTGGAATCACCTTGGGTTTGGTATAAAAGATCCCTGGAGTGTCTCCAGCCCTAGACACTGACTTAACAGCTGGCACGTCTAACCTGACATCTGAAACTTCTGGATACCTGGCATTGCTAGTTCAAACGAATATGATTTTAAGTAAGACTTTTATTAATGCACTCATACTATTGAGGACAAAAAAAAAAAAAAGTTTAATCTTACCCAGTGGCCAGCGGCATCTGTGTGCCTGAAACTGCAGGCCCTGCGTTTCTCACGCTGGCATTTCCCTTCAAACCTCAGCACACAGAGCAAGCAGAGCTTAAGGACAATTTACAGTCCCCAGATTGTCACCTGTGCTTCACAGGAATCCGCCTCCTGTCAGGGGTGGCTCTAAGAGCTGCTGTGCCCGGCCTGAGAGGGGCCGGTCTGGCTCCGGGCCGCGGAGAATGGGCCGGGGACACTGCCCAGGAGCAGCCCACGCGCACCCACTGCCCCCTCACCCCACCCACACACCCACCCTCAGGCCCCAGCCTCGCGGGCTCCTAACCAAACCCTCGCGGGCTGTGCGCTGCTGCGGCCCACCAGGCTCTTCCGTAGAAGGAGCACCTTTCTAAGAAAAAGGAAAGTGACACAAAACTGCGGCTGGCGGGCCCCTCCGACCTCCACGCACAATCCTGGCTGCTCAAGCGCAGCGCCGGAGGAATCTCTTTCTGCCTCGCCTCCGAGGGCAGTCCCCCGAGTCACGGGAGCATCGGGCCAGTCTTCCCGTCCCCAATGCTGGCACACAGTGTTCGTTCTCCCATTATAGAATTTTACAGAATCCATCAACCCTAAGTAAAAATAAATAAATAAGAGCTGATCTGATGTCTGTTACAGATGTAACAGCCTTCTGAAGAACACGCCCTGCATTCCTAAAGGCCTCGCCTGACTGAAAGGGGTAAAACTAAGAAACATCGCCACCTGCTGGCCCCAAAGCACAGGTGCGTGGAAATTTCCAGCTCCTCTCTGCGCAAAACAGCGTTAGACTGGGATTGCAATCTGCTGGGTTTCAAGGCAAAGCACTCAGCTCCTTTGCCAAACCAAACAAAAACTTACATAAAATTCTGGTGTTTAATTCATGGTGTCTAATGCATATGTATGGACGCCTTGGGGAGAGGAGGCATTTTGCATGGTTCCCGCACACTCTTTATTTCTTCTTTCTAGAAACTCACAGTGCTGGGAATTATATGTCACTCTGAGTAGCATCCTTGAGCTTCTCCTGTGAGCTGTGCAGCCCGAGTCGAGGATACACATCGCCCAGACAGGAGTGGAGGGAAATAGCGCCCCTGACGTCTGCACCAACAGCACCGGGTCTCTGAGCTCTGACTTCCATGCGTCCTGACAGTGAAACCAAACTGTACGTTGGAAGAGACCTTGACGCCCAACCAAGTGATGTGTGCAAAATGTAAGCAAACAAACGCACCTTCATTAACTCCTCTGAGGGATTTTCTTGTTAGAAAATGGGAGACTGTGGTACCCTAAAAGACAGGCTCAAGCCGGTCCAGGACGTGTATGTCTGATTTCTCCTCCTTCCTCCTGTTCTCATGTAACGCCCCACCGGAGCACATCGCTCTGCACAGCCCTGGCATCTGTGACAGCCTGAAGAAAACTTCACAGCAAGGCATTTCCTGCTGGACTGTGCAGAAGAATTAATAGGAGAAGACCTAGGAAAGAATGTTGGTGAGAAACGCAAGATATGGAAGTGGGGGACACTTTTGTCTTGGGTGATGAGGCCCGACAAGAAGCGGTGGTTCCAGGATGATGATAACCGTGTCCCACCTTCCACCATTGAGCCTATCTGCCCTCAGCCTCACTGGCTGTAGGATAGACCCAGAACAACTCCAACAGCTTTTCCACCTCTGTCACCTCCATCCTCCACTCCCACACACCTTCTCTAATTGAACTGCTGATAGAAAACCCTTGTGTCCTTTGTAGCTAAGGTCAGAGAAATAGAAGCCAAAGAGAATGCACAGGAATAAAATCAGGCACTGTAGTGGTTTGCTGCCAGGGAGGACCTGCTGTACACACAGTTCTTCCTGCTTCGCCCCTCAACAGGAAGACAAACAAGCAGAACTCACTTAGGCATAGAGGTTGGTGCCCAAAATTGTTGTACTGCCATCCATCCACAGACAGAATGGAATATTACCCTTTCCAGGAACACAAACCCTCTGGAAGAAATAATCTCCAAATTCCTAGGTGGTTAAAGGGAGAAGACATAAACATGACAATCCTGGGGCCTGTGGAAGAAAAATAATTGACACAAGGTCACAGCACACAAGTGGTGCAACTGAGTCTCCAGCTTCTCAGAGACTATCCCTCACAATGACCCAGATAGTCATCACCAAGCCAAGCAGGGCTTTTTATCCTTGCAATAATCAAGGGAAGTCCTATATTACTTTCTATTACACACCCCGAACCCTCTCAGCCCAGGTCCTCCTTTACCTGAGTATCTTCCTCATGTCACAGACAGGAGGTTAATATACTTACTTTATTCTAATTATTAGAAAACCAGGTCATATAGACATGCTTCAAAAATGAAGATGGCAGTTCCAGCAATGTACACTTAAGAAACTGCAGGGAAGTGGGCTGTGTTCTACAGCAAAAGGTGCACTGGTTCAATAGTTAACTTATATGGTTCTGAAAGGAGAATGCTGTGGGTGGAACCCTGTCTTTTAAAAGTTGGGCACATTCTTCAGCCTTTTTTTTTTTTTGTATGAAAATAAGGACAAAATTTAAAGTCAAATGAAGTTCTGGAAACGTGTGGCACAAGATAAATAGTCTAAGTGAGATTTTATTTTATTGCTGTCAAGACTCAAAAAGTGACCCAACCCACTGCTACCTGTGCCTTTGGAAGAGGAATCACTCTTCCGGTTCAGCACTTCCTGCATACCAATGTTGTCTTCACTCTTTTTTGGGATAAAGAACAGAAAGATAAAAAAGGAGGAAAATTCAGAAAACCCTTGAATTTCTAAAGTAAGTGTAAAACAACCAAGGTTAGCAACCTTAGTTGAACCTAACAGCAGATGCATCTGCAAAAATCTTGTCATTGTGTAATGTTTTCCAAATGACTGTGCTTCTCTTCAGCAATACCTAGAAATATGAGTCAGTAACCTGCATGAGTCTCAAGAAGTGATCCTTAATTAGAACTGCAGATGTACAGGAAGGACATTGAAAGTCAAATGCTTGAACGTTAGTGCATTCGGAGGCATATGTCATGATTTAGCATAGGAGCCAAACACAAACGTGAGCTCCATTGCTGATCTCATGGTTGAGATCTCACTGCTTGCTGGAGCTTTCTGGGCCTCAGTTTTCTCTTCTGTGAAGCAGAACATTAGGCCGCATCATATTTAATGTCCCTTGGGTTTTCAGTTCATTTATTTATTTGGAAGAATTTCAGGCCAAAGCCTTCATCAAGGAGAGGAATTATACTTGTAGGACATGTTCGGTTGTCAGTGGAGTGGATGGCAGGAGCTGGTCATTCAGTATGGCAGCTCCTTTGTGGGTTTTCTAGCCTGCCTGGTTTGGCAATTAGAATACTGCCCTTTCTAGAATCATCTTCTGGTCCAGAACAAGTCTCTCCACACTCCTACACATCTGATTTGTTTCAGTTACTGATTTCTTCCCCTCCATTTTGTCAAAATCTGATTCCTAAGTAGGCTACTTGGGTCAACATAAATTCTGCTTTTGCCAAATCTGGGGAGTAACAGTAGAGAAACTATCTCATTGTCTGTTTCTAAGCATTTTTTCATTTCCCTTTGAAAGTAGTAAATATGCTTTCCCTGCCTTCTGCTTTTAAGAAGCACAGCCCTCTGGATTTTTACAAGCTTCAGTCAGAGCCATGCACTGCAACATCAGTGTGATTATTGCAGAATTAATAGCCCTTTTGTCCCACAAACTCCAATTCCCATCAAAACAGAAGAGTACTGGCTCACCATTTCGGATGGAAGATGAAGGAAAAGCACACCTGGATGAAAGCTGATGGGCTGTAGTTATCGATACTGACTCCAACATCATACTCTCACAAGCCTGGTCCTCAGGCCGTGAAGAGCTCAGGGTGTTTACTTGACAATATTAGATGTGTTTCAGTCCAGAAGAACACAGCACAAAGTCACAGTGCAGCCCTTAGTTGCAGACCTTCATGGCAGCAGACCTTCATGGCTTGTTCCTTGCTGCGTCAAGGAACTTCCCCTTTAACAAATAACATGAAATAGGTGTTAAGGTCTCAAGAGTGAATACATTTTGCAGCAACAAAAGAGCTTTCAGCTAAAAGTATGTCTTATTTAAAACAAACAAACAAACAAAAGCTCAATCTATTGTGGAGCAATATTTGTAAAGGAATATTTATTTTCTATTGCTGCCTCCCAAGCCAGTGATCACAGAGAAAGAGTGAAA
This sequence comes from Capromys pilorides, assembly GCA_004027915.1. Lineage (NCBI taxonomy): Eukaryota > Metazoa > Chordata > Mammalia > Rodentia > Capromyidae > Capromys > Capromys pilorides. Next base: position 1,151 of record PVKN010026253.1, on the reverse strand, counting down.
TTTAGGGAGGAAAAAAGAAAGTTTCCTTGTTCTAAAGAATGCTACTAGAGAAACTCTCAAAAAATTCTGTCTCCTTGGGGCCAGCCAGATAGCTCAGTGGCCTAAAGCTCCTGCTTAGGCAGAGCACAGCAGCAGTGGTTTGATCACCAGTGTGCTGAGACAGTGATTGAGACTGGGTGTGGTAGCACACGCCTGTAATCCTAGCACTTGGGAGGCTGAAAATAGGAGAGTCACTATTAGCCCGACCTGTATAGTGAGACCTGTAGACTTTGTACTAAATACATTTAAAAACATGGAAAAGAAATTCTACTTCCTCAAGTTAGTGCCAAAAACAGAAGCACAAAAAGTAAATGATTTCTAAAGGGCAGAAGGTAATGCTGAGTCACCACCAGATGCTCAATAAAGATGAACTAAGCTTTAAAATATGTGATGAAAATAGAAACGATCATGGTCTAATCCACAGCAGACTAGCTGTCACTCTGCTCAGCTTTGGGTTTTCACCACACCACCTGTGCCAGACACTCATTTGCCTCTTTCTCTAGTGCTGGAGCTGCCAAACTCCTCTACCTGGATTGTTGATGCTTCTCAGTTGAGTCCCGGTTAATGAGAGCGTTTCTCAAACCCAGGCCTTACCATCTCAGTAGCTCCATCACCTGGCCCTTGCTTACATTAGCTGTCTGGTATAATTAGTGGGTCAATTAGGCAGCCAAAGCCTGTTTTTATTGGCTATGAATTAATCTTTGTATTTTGTTGTGCATCTAATAGACAGGATAAAAATAAAGCATTCTGCCATAAATGTGAAGGGACATCTTTTAAAAAAAGAGTATATTTTGGGATAGAGTAGAGCATATTAAACAGTATTTAACAGAGCTAATCACAGCAAAATTACTCTAATGGAAATGAAGAAATTTGTATTTTGGGCACTTAGTTCAGGACAAATTATAAGGAATTCTTGTTTTGTTTATTTTTATTTTTATTTATTTAGTACAAGGTCTTCAGGGTCTCACCACACAGATCAGACTCATAATGATCCTCCTGTTTTTCAGCCTGCCAAGCACTGGGATTACAGGTGTGGGCCACCACGCCCAGTCTCAGGACAAACTACAAGATGTTTAATAAATTCTATTTATTTTTCAACTCCAAACTATTGT
>PVKN010026252.1:0-13879 GCA_004027915.1 Capromys pilorides | reverse complement strand
TCTCTTTAGATAATAGAAAGGTATGTTACATGTATATATGAGGATGCCACAATGAAACTCAGTATTCTTACATGTAATATTCAGTAATACAAAAACTGTAAATGTTATGTACGCAGATAGAATTATCATAAAATTATATATATATATATATATATATATGCTACAATTATAATTATTGGAATATTTCACAACTTCAAATTCAGTTTGACTGAACTACTTATTTCTAGCAGAAAGAGTCATGAAAATAAGTTGGAATGATGATTACTGAGGAGAAGGAAGTTTTCTGTGCCCAGGAGGCCAGAAGAAGTGCAGTCTATTGTAGAAATGGCAGAACCTGAGAGCCACAGGAGTTACAGGTCTCCATGTAGGCCAGGAGTAGAGAGAGCTCTCAGGTGAAAAGCTTTGCCCAGGAAATGGGCATCCAACAGCAAGCAGTAGTTTCTAGATACAGAAGTGGGATTTAGCATCAGGCTTCCATTCTCCAGAAGAACTGACAAAGGTAAATTTCATGTTGTCTTCTAACAGGAGATGGAAACATTCTTCAACTTACTGGCCTGAGCATTTAAGGATACAAGCGAGAGAAATTTGCATATTAAAGCTGAGGCTTCCAGTGAAGTCTAGGTGTGCTGAGCTGTGTGTAAGGTATTGCACTAGAGCAGGCAGAACTCAGGCAGTAGAACAATGTCCTTCCTCAAGAGAGGGTGATCCAAGGGCAGGACAAGGAGGAACCTGAGAGTTGAGAAACATAGGCAACCGGTTGTTGAAAGAAGGTTGATGTAGAAGCTTATGTATGAAAGGAGGTTTGATAGAAACGTTAACTTCGGCCCATTTACAAGCTTCCTAAAGATTTGTTATACATAGCACTAATGTCCACATGACACAGTTCTTTGCCTAAAGGCATACTCAATGACACTTATTGATTGGCCTTCTAAAAAAAAAAAAAAACCTTAAATAAACACACGGGAACAAATGCCTGAGTATTCTAGTTCCTGTCTCTTTGCTCCTCAGTCTTACCACTATGCTCTTAATTGTTGCTTATTCGCTTTCACTCTAAACACAAAAGAAAGATTCACTCTCTTTAATATCTGTGCATGAGAACACAAGGCACAAAGTAGCTGTAATGTGTGTGTGATGATAAAGTAAAATGTCATAACTTAGGTAACTGGGGCATCACAACAATGTATTTCTCAGAATTGGCTGAGAGTATAAGATTCAAGACCAGAAGATGCAATGTCATGTGAAGCCCTATGCCCAGTTCAAGGTTTTACTGTGTTTTCACACAGCAGAAGGGATAGGCGAATGTGCTTAAGCTTCTTTTAGAAGGGTGCAAGTTTGTTTTTAATTTTTCATTTTTAAAAGGAATAAGAATACTTTAAAAATTAGAAATAGAATAGTCAACTAATATAGAACTTCACTGAACAAAACGGATAGGAACTCAACAATGGTTGTTGTATTTCACACTCTTTTCCTCAGATTACTTGCTCAGATTACCAAAAATAAGCATGCAAAATTGGTCAAAAAATTAAGCACTATCTGTTTCTTTCAGTCGACCAGGTAAAAATCATCAGTACAATTATCCAAGCTATTCCTATGAAAACCTTCCTGCCCTCTTTTTTTCAAAATTTTGGCTCATTTTTAAAACACATAAACAGGAGAGTGCTTGGTAAAACAAGATATAGGTAGAATTCACTCGAATGCATGAAATTCACATTTTTTTAGCAGAAAATTCAAATTCTTAAAGAATGAAGATTTGATACAAATCAAAAATAGTATGGTGAAGCTTTATTTTACCAAAATGTTCTGCTGTGATAAAAATAAACTGAGGTAATGAATGTATTTTATTGTCAGGTGCATAGCACTACAGGAAGACAGTCATTTTTTCAATACACTGAAAGTGATGGTCTACAAGCCATCCACCTCTTTTTGAACATCAGAAGTGCTTAGCTAGAACCTAGGGAAATGGCCTTGCGATTCTGTAAGCAATCTCTGCGCTGTCTGTGTCCAGTGTGTCTTTCTTCCAAGTAGTGATTCCTTCTTCACAAACCAGTGATAGACTGGAGAAGACTATGCAGACTCCTAGCTCAGCTCTTCTCACTCACCTCGACAGAGAGCCACACGGCCCATCATGAACTAAAGGAACTGTGAGCCATCTGGCATAGAGACACCCCTAAAATCGCAAAAGTTAGGGACCACCCTATGATTTCCACTGTGAACATAGGATATGACAAACTAGGTTAAAGGCCAGAGCCACAGTTTGAACTGGAGAAAAATGTGATTTGATCTACATTCAGGGTTATGTCTTCATAATCATCCTCTTGAAATCTAACAAAACTCAATGGGAAATAAAGAACAAAGCAGTCTCAGGGGCTGCTCTGATAGAGGAACACGATTCTTAAGATATAAATTTGCTTATTCAAGGAATCATACACCTGGAAAATACCAATATCTGGTTGAAAATATGTCTACAAATATCTCCGGGAAGGTAGATATAAAATACAAGAAAACAAATTGGACTGAATATTGATTCCTTATGTAATAGCAATTGATTGATCACATTCTCATTTGTTAAAAACGTATAATCAAAGAAGGAATTGATATGCTATATATTACCAGAAAAAAATGAATGGAAAACAAACAGAATTGCAATTTTTATATTCTGAGAGAATCCCACAACTCAGATTATGCCTCAACCATGCACACAGAGGAAAGCTATTAATGTGACATTGTAAATAGACCAGGAAGAACAATGCCATTGTTTTGTATGCCCTGGAAGATCATTGTCAGCACTGAGCCCTAGCTAGAGAACTAGATAACTATAAGCACAATGAGTAAGAGATGCATGAGGAAAATACAGAATGAGAAAACACCCAACTCAAACTCTTGGAACATTCGTCACAAAACGATTTTAAAGGAGCTTGAAGGAAGTGGAGGCATAAATGAAAATAAGGAGACAAAAAACGAACTGACATTCCTCCTAAAAGTAGTTATTAGAATTGATGCTGTTGCCTAATTCTACATAACCACCACTTTGCAGATTTCAGAAGATGCCTCAATTTTATCATAAAGGACTAGTTCTTTAGAGGTACACAACATGACACTGTGTGTCATGTTAAAAATGTTTATTCATTTTAACACTGTATAAAATCAAAGCTATTTTTATAATTTCTGTTTTATAAGAATGAAATTAGGAAATGGTTCCACTTATTTAGACCTAGACAGACTGACTCTTAATTTGTCTCAATAAAGCACTAGAGATGAAGATTTCTAAAGGCAGTCAGGCAGAGTGGAAGGATCTTGGTGCATAGCAAGATTCTTGCACTGTTGCAAGCTCAGTTTCCGGGAAAGGAGGCTCCCTGAATGACGAAGCACTTATGTAAGTGCGTCTCATAAGCACCGGGCTTGGCAAACAGAGACAGGACATTGTATGTGTGCAAGCAATACTGCCTACCACTTCTCTTAATGGAATAGATATTCGACTAATGCAAATGCAAAGAAATGATCTATGTAAATTCCTGATCTACATATTTTGCGTTAGCCATATGTTGAGTAACAATTCTCAAAAACCTGATGGAGATTCTTAGAATCATTGCCTGAACCATCTTGCTTATATAAATGTATGGTTTTGCCCCTGCCTTATTTCCTAACTTTTCTCCTTAGTCTCTCTTAATTGTATAATCCTTATGTTCTCCCTTTCCATTTAACTATGTGGTACCTTTCAATTTTTATTTTATCTTCTGAGTTCTTTCACTAGGGAGACAATATTTTTACATTTGGGTTTGGCTGATTTTGCTTATGAGTATAGCTTCAAGTTGCATCTACTTACCTATGAAGGCTTCAAGTTTATTTTTCTTTATAGTTGAGTAATACTCCATTGTATAAAAGCGCCATATCTTTTTCATCCATTCCTCAGTTGATGGGTGTATGGGTTGTTTCCAAGATTTGGCTATCACAAATTGTGCTGCTATGCACATAGGCATACATATATCAGTATGATACAATATTTTCAGTTCTTTTGAAAAAATACCCAGTAGGGGTTTCCAGTCCTAGTTTTGTTTTTGAGGAGTCTCCACACTGTTTTCCATAATGGTTGCACAGGTCTGCATTCCCACCAGCAGTGGAGAAGGGTTCCTATTTCCCTACATCCTCTCCAGTATTCATTGGTGGTGAATTTCTTTATGATAGCCATTCTTTCTGAGGTGAGATGGTATCTCAATGTTGTTTTAATTTGCGTTTCATGAATTACTAGTGATGCAGAACATTTTTTATGTATTTGTTTGCCTCGTATCTTTTTCTCTAAGATGTGTATGTTCATCTCAGATGCCCATTTTTGGATTGGGTCTTTAAATTTTGGAATCAAAATGATTTTTTGTTCTTTATAAATTCTAGATAGAATACCATTGTGTGAATACTTATTAGTTAAGATTTTTTCCAAATTTGTGGGTTATCTTTTCACTCTGTTGGCAATTTCCTTTGACGTGCAGAAACTTCTCCATAAGAGGAGGTTGCAGTTGTTAATTCTTTCAAGTATTTCCCATGCAGTTTAATATTTGTTTCTGAACTGTTTGCCTTCCCCTGTGTCTTCAAGATTTTCACCTACTTTCTCTTCCAGGAGATTTAGTGTTTTTGTTTTAATGATAACCTGGTTTGGTGATTGGTTGTTAGTAAGGATGGAGAGGTGCATAGAAGAGAGGTTCCAATGATTATAAACGCCATTTTGGAAAATACACAAAAAGAATCAAACTTCGCAAATCAAGCCTTCCCAAGTAGTTGAGGTCTGCAAGCAGTCTGGGGATGTGTCTCAAGGCCTTGTTTAGGTTTCACATATTCATTCCTCAGTCAAATCCCAAGTTTTTCAACTTTAGTCCTAACTAAACCTTTTCTTGGCAAATTTAACTACGTTTCCTAATTCTTATAAAATCATCTATACAAATAGTTTCATATCCTTTCTCAATTTCTTTGCCTTTTGCCTGTGGGGCAATATAGCTAAATCTCCTCAAAACCCAGTGAAATGGAAACAGCTAAGAATTTGAATGCATTTAACTTATAATATTATTATCATTATTATCATTATTTCCTCAAATTAAATTTTCATCTGTTCTGATCTAGAAAAAGAGATTTCAACACAACCCATCTATATACAAGGATTCAAGTGATGCATAATTTAAGCCACCGCTCATAGGAAATCACTTACCAAATCTCACATTACCTGGGGAAGAAAGAGCTCACTGACTGGAATAATGTCATCCGCTGAATTCATGTTCTCTGTGGGTGCTTGCTCATAAGTCCAGAAAAAGTACATTTTTCAGGAGCGCAAAAAGCAACATACTGCAGCATGATTTCTTGCTTTCTTTTGGGGGGCTGTGCTCTTCTGCCTCTCCTTTCCAGAAGCACCCACACCTCATTTTTGTCTCTCCATCCAAAAGGTGTTGTGTATAGGCAGACAGCTCCATGCACAGCAGTCTCTACTTCCTGCCACAGAGTGGCAATCCATGGTCCAGCATGAAATACACATGGCTGGAATGTTCATCCTACAAAACATGTGACTCTTTGGGTAACAAATGAAACTTTAATCATCTAAGCAACTAAGTAGTGCAGCTTTCATTTAAACATGGGACACAGGGCAACCACCAACAGCGTAAACTCAAAAGCTCCTTGAGATGAGCAGCGGTGAATAATCCCATGTTGCAGATAAGGCACACTAGCCTCAATCACAATGAGGTGGAGGATCCAGAGGTGACTTATAACCATGGCATCAAAAAGGTCAGTGTCATTAATAGAGGTCCATTCTACAGCCTCATTAATTTGAAACCCAACAGATTTCAACATAATTTAGATGTCACATGTAAGATAAAAATGTCATTGAAATGCAAGTGTCAGGGGGCAAGAACTGTCTATTTGCCCTCTTTCTAAAATGAAAGGGCCAGTGAGACAGCTCAGCAGTCTAAAGACCTGCTTAGGCAAGCTTAGGCAAGCTCAGGGACTGTAGTTCCGTCCTCCACGACCACATGCCGTGCCAGCCCCAGGGCAGGCTGAGCTAGCCCCAAAATAAATAAATAAATAAATAAATAAATAAATAAATAAATAAATACATACATACATACATACATATATACATAAATGCATAAATAAATAAACAAATAATGAAAGCAGTAGAATATAAAAATTTGTATATTGTTTTAGAAACAAGGGGAAAGAGATATAAACATGTATGTTGGCAGGATGGTTTGGACAATTGTACTGTAGATGCCTGCTGATTTATATGAAGGAACAGTTAATACTTAACTTGTTTTGTCTTCTTTTTTCAAATCTTTTTTTTTTTCGTTTTTGTCTCTTCCTAATTTCTTATAATATTTTTTTCTTCCTTCCAATTTTGCATGCATAAGCCTGGTAATATGAACAACCAATTTGAAGACAACACTATGCAATACAATAAATACTGTGAAACATTCTATTCTGTCTAGTGAAATTACGTATCATTTTTAATTTTTTGTGCTTTAATACTACTTGTACTCTGTTTAAAAAATAAAAGAAAATTTAAAGTCAGAATACTAAGTTTTTCAAGAGGTAAAATAAGCTTTGTTACCCTCCAAATGGAATGCTTAGAATCCTTAAATAGCATATGAAGGCAACGGAAAATTCAAAACCCAAATTATCTCAAAATATTCAAGATACCTGACAAAATAAGACACCATGTAAGTATTGCATGCATTTTGATGCTCAGGGGTTGGCAAGCTTTCTCTAAAAGGACAACCTACCAAAGGACTAGGCTTTGCAGGCTGCAAGGTCTCTGGCCATTACTGCACTCAGTAACTGCACGTGGGGCAGGGATGAGGCTATGCCCCAGCAGATCTGCACCCAAGAACTGGCAGCTGGTAGGCTTGGCCCATGACCTACAGTTTGCTAGTTTCTGTTCTAGTATGTGAAACACACTTGGTAGAACTAATCAGTATTATCATTCTTACGATTCTTGGAATGACGGAAGTGAGTTGTTGCCCAAAACAATTCAGTTGTGTTGCCTCTTACATGCAGCATAGGGATCAGAAATTTGAAAGGAATTTTCCAATCTTCCTGTGTTAATGCCACTTAGACCCTTGTGTTCTTTAATGTCACACTTTACATTAGCATATAAAACCCCCCACGTGGGAATAAAAAAACAATCGTTAGATGATTCATTGTAGAAAGATGAATCATGGTGGTTTATTTCTAGCAAGATAATACTGAACTTTATCTGTTTGCATTTAGCCAAGGACATGTAGTTTTATTGCTCATACAACAAAGCTATGGAGTCCAACTAAAAATGATGACGATGGTTGTATTTTCCTTTGGATAAGTTTATAGTTAACCTACAAAGGGTTCACAGCAATGGACACAACAACCCACAGGAGAGAGCAGATACAAAAACAGTGACAAGCACTATGTAAATTAAGGCATCCAGTTGGGATAGAGGATGAGGAGTTTTCACAGGCAGCTTGTAAATACAGAGGAGCATACATAAATACAATGCTCTATTATTCTTATGACTCTAATTCGAATTCCATAGTCATATGTCCCAATGGTCAAGCATATATCTTGATATTAACAGATATTTTTCTGGCCAGGTAACTAATACCTTGAAGGATTATCCTTTTGAATAGCTTTTTCATAAAGATAAGCTTTTGGTATCTATATCACTTTTGTTAATAATATTGTACAACTGTCTTTCTAACATTACAGTTCTCTACTTCACTCTGACCTTTCTACCAATCACATGCTTGACCGTTTTTATTAATTTGTGAATGTGGATTTCTTTGAAACTTTTTTAAACTTTTCTTTTTTTTTTTTTTTTTTGTATTTTAGGGAAAGGCCACAAGGTGTTCAGGATCTCACTACTAGATCAGACTCATAGTGATTCACCAGTTTACAGCCTCCCAAGAGCTGGGATTACAAGCATATGACATCATGCCCAGTCTCAATTGCTGTCTCAGGGCAACCTGGAGATGGGGCTGGCCTGGCAGGCCAGGGATTGAACCCTCGTCCCTGTACCTGCTTGTAGGTATTTTAATCCACTGAGCTATTTGGCTGGCCCTAAGACTTTTTAAACTTTGCTGGATATAGTATAATGTTACATTACTTAATTTCTTGTGTCTAAGGACAAATTATTGGCTTTCCTATCCGCTTGTTTTTCCATTCTTTCCCAATAAAAAGGGAATTATTACTTAAGCTTTACTACAGCATGATTTTATAATACTTTGTTACAATGCATATCAATCTGTACTGGGGGATAGGTGATAATTTCCGGTTATTTCTCTGGAAAAATTCACAACATGCAGGAAAACCCAACTTCCTGCTCTAATTCACTTGCCTTATACTCTAGTATTTTCTAGCTCTACAAGCTAAAAAAGGTTTTCTGTGAACTTATAGTTGCATTGTAGTGGTCTTTATATTACTACTCAGTGCTCATGGGTAGCGGTACATAATTTACAAATTATTTATCCAGTTACTTCAATTAAACAGACATCTCCTGGTCCTACACTGAGCATCCCTGTCTCCTGAGCCTTCTGCTTCCTCCCTCTGAGCCCTGAGTGTCTCCCCTTGTATCCTAGTAAGCTGAGACCTCGGTTGATCTCCACAACTGCTGTGCTCTGTCCTACTTATTCCCTCTGTATCTCCTCTTTTCCTGATAGCCAGATCTCTGCCAATATCCCAACCATGAATCAGGCTAGTATTAGTTTCCTATTGTGCTATAGCAAGTTATCTCATGCACAATGGTTTGAAACCAAACATACTTCAGTGTCTTAGAGCTCTGAAGGTCAGAAGTCTAAAATTTGTTTTCTTAACTTAGTATCACCATTAAGCTCTCTTTTCCATACAACATTCACAGGTTCCAGAGCTTAGCACCTGGATATTTCAGGGAGGTATTGCAGTATTCTGCCTACTATAAGAACCCTCTGCATGCACCCCAAAGATTTATGTCTATCTTATGCACAAAGCATGTTCACATGTACTTCAACATCTACAAACATTTCAGCCCACCAGAAACTTAATGTGACTTTCTTTTCACCTTGATCACCAATGCTAGAGGCATTACATGTGCATTGACTAGGATCATCAGCTGGAATCATTTGAGTGGGTCTCTGGCAGCCTCAGAAATCTCCTGTAATTTTTCTCAGCTTCCCTTCTACTTTTTCACAATTATTTCACATCCCTATTCTAATACTAATGGTCATACTAGCCAGGATGTTTTCACAGTGGTCCAAATGACAACAACAATATGTTAAACTTAAGTACTAGTGATTATGATAAAGGAACCAATTTAAATTTTCTCCAGAGTAGACCTAAAGGAGGATTCATACTGCACACACATACACACACACACACACACACACACACACACACACAGAGTAAGGCAATGAACATGATAATTAACTTGACTGTGGTAGTGTTTGCAACATATATGTGTAAATGTTCAGAATACATTGTATGTGTATAATAGATGTGTATATCAGGCCATCATGTTTTATGTCTTGAGTAAATATCATTCTATCAATTATAGCTTCAATAAAAGTAATACAATTTTGAAAGGCATCTAAGGGAAGAATTTATGATCAATCACGTGTAGCATGGAGAATAGGAATCATAAGAATCCAGAAAGGCTTTACCGTATCCGGCTTGGGAAACAATATCTGTGGTTATGTTCTTTGTTTTTGGTTAGTTTTGTTTGGTTTTGTTTTTTGAGACAGGGCCTCACTATATAACTCAGGCTGGCCTTGAGCTCACTATGTAGCAAGGACTGACCTCAAAATCATGGAAACACTGCTATCTCAGCCTCCCAAGGGTGTCAACACACATGGCTCATGGCTATGGTCTTAATGAGGAGAAAAAAATGAAACACTGAAAGAGGTATATAGAGAGGAAGGTGAACGGAAACATGAGATTAGAAATTCCATGGTGCTCCCAAGTGATGACATCAACAATGTTGTTCTAGAACTAAGAATAGAGATCTGAGGCAGAGGCACAGAAATGTACCTCATCAGAGTGTGGGGAGCTGAAGACATTGGCTTAGACAAGGCCACTGGAGGACAGGATTGAAAGGGAAAAAACAATTGAGAAAAGAATTGACCCCACATTTATGGATGGAAGAAAAGAACGCAATGAAGTTGACTAGAAAGGCTCCAAAAGTCAAGATCAGGAAAACCAAAAGGGAAGGGAAATGCCATGGAAAAAGGTAAGAGTATCTGATGACAGGCACACTCAGGACATCAGGACCAAGCACTGTCTCTGTGGGCAGAGTGGATGAGTGTGCACCCATCTCCCTGGCGCAGAGGACATAGAAGCTAAGTTTTAAGGGCTGGAAAGTCAGGAGACTGTGGGGAAGAGGACGTGTGACTGAGGCCAAATGTTCCCAGATCTGAAGATGACTAAGGAGAGAAGCATGACAAGGGTCGAGCTGTGCGATCAAAACTCATTTTTTTTAATTTTTTTAAGACAGAAGAAATCAGAGCATTGAATAGCTAAGAAGAATGGATCAGTAGAAAGGAAAATATAAAAATTGCAGTAGAGAAAAGGAAGAAATAATGGCTGGCAAGAGGTAGAGAAATTAAAAAGAGTCAGAACAAAGGCAAGATGATTACCTCTGATGCATCCCACCTTTCCTAAAAGGAGAGACTGGGAAGAAGGAGTAGGTGTGGTCTTAAAATCCACATGAGTCTCAAACAGCATATGTAACTCCTACTGGAGAACGTTGCTTTTGCTCCATGACTCCAAGGTAAGACCACTGTTTGGGAAATCACTAACTCCTTAGAAAGCTGATAGAAAAGGCGACAATTGTACTCATGGCCTAGAATGGGGCAACTATGCCGATGATGATACAGTAAAGAATTATGGAGCACAAGTGTGGCCTGTTTGATTCCGGAAGGGAAAAGTCACAATCAGTGAGTCACCAGAGCCACCGCCATGGCATTTTTCTCCAGATTTGCTCTATCATGAGACGCTGTTGATTTTTCTGGACAAGAGATCAAAAGAGGATAAGAACTAGGAGCTGGAACTCGCTCTTAATTGATCATTTAAACTGGCACACTCAAGAAAATCTGGAGGATTGCCTTGGGACACCATAGCTTTTAATAATGTTTTCCATTTCTTCCTACACTTAATGCCCAATGTTCCTTTTACAAGGAACTTAATTCTGTTAGAAATTAAAAGCTTATGATGAAAGTATTTACATAGTTGTGCGTATATTTTCTAAAGTGTGGTTACTGCAAAGTTACCCAATGCAAAACCCAAACACAGAGTCTCTTAAACTATAGGGGCATAAACTCATGTCATATAAACATAACTTCTCTCAGCATAAAAGCCTTCATCTATAATTTGGGGCTTGAAAATATACCTTATTCAGCTTGCATGACCAATTTAGATAAGCTGACAGATAACAGCAGGTGACAGGTCCTCAACAAACTGTACTCACAGCTATGACTTATTCTTGTTTTCAGAGAGAGGAAAACATAAAGAGCAGAAACACACTGCACCAAAAAGATGAAGTTACCACCAAGAAGGAAAGCGATACAAGCCCAAGACACAGTTCACCCAACCCACAATCTTAGCCCTGGGCCAAACCTGTTTACTGTCCGCTGTTCCAGATGAAAGAAAGTGCTCACTGCAGGACAGATGTGCACTGCCGCTGTGAACACGAAACCTGAACGCGCCGCTTTCGGGAGGCGCGTGATCCACGCCCTCGCTGCTCCTCTCAGTGCACGCCAGTTCCCACGCTAGCATCGCCAGCTCCATCCAACCTGCGCTCCTACTCAGGTGATTTTCCACTGTAGTGGTGACTTTTAAAATGATACAAGTCAACAAATAAACGAAAACAACAATTTTCCCTCACTTCCTTGTTGGAGCAGTGCACTTTAATCACTGCTTTTTTTTTTTTTTTTTCTTTTTCTTTTTTTTTTAACTTTTAATAAGAAATAACAATGACAACAATATACATTCTTTCAAATACTGGAAATGTACTACTAACATGTTTTGAAACTGTCACATTGTTATTTCTTATTAAATGCAATAAAAAATAAAATAAATAAATAACAATGAGACAGTTTCAAAACAGGTTAATACATCCCCAATAATTCATACAACACATAATGCTGTCCCTATAGTAATTATTCAGAGTACAGGATGCAGACATAATAATTTTTTCTAGTCATTATTGGTACAAACTCAAAAGAAGAAATAAAAATGGAAAGGCATAACACAGCTGAATGGAAAATCCAGAACCTAAGGATTCAACAATGAAGAGACAGCAAGCAGAAAAGATAGGAAACATGGCAGGAGAAAAACCGTGCACTTATATTCACAGGATGAATTAGACAACGGTCGTAAGACTCTCCAGCAGGTTTTTCACACTGAGGATAGCAGTGGGTGACACTAACACTAGGCTTAGAATGCGACTACTTTTGAGAGAACTCACAAAGTGTTTGCTTTCCGAAGCGTCCTTGAAAAGGCCCGAAACTCATGCCTCTCAATGAGTTTTCCGCAGATGGAGGCTGCTACATTTTTTTTGTTTTTTCCCGGAGAACCAAAGCACGTCCTTGAGACCACCCTCCCAAGCAAGAGATGGAAAACGTTAGGGACTGCTGGGCGCCCGGCGCATCTCCACGGTGGATCTGCAAGGAGTCGTGCAGCACACAGGTGTTTAATTAGGATCCATTAGGAGGACCGTAATGTTTAATGGTCCTCGGACGCCCACCTCCACCTGCGCAGAGGCTGAGCGTGATGCAGTCGCGGGGAGGGACTGGGCTCAGTCTCGCTCAAGGGTCTTCCCTGTGTCGCTTGCTGCCTCCACCGCGTCCGCTGGCACAAAGCCCTGGGTTTTCCCTCTTCCCTCATGAGGAGATCACGAGGCGCATTGAAAAAGTCTGCACCTGGGCTACTTCTCCTGGAATTAGTCTTCTCTGAAAGAAAGCAAATGAAAACCAGGCAGCCCTGCAGAGAGAGTCTCTCCGAGTGCCTTCACAGAGCTCTGCTTCATAATAAGCAAAGGAAGCGAAGGCGCTGCACACCTCCAGCCCACGGCGAGCTCCTCGAGCTCCACATCCAGCGCTGTGACCCGGTCCATTAATTGAGAACGTCCCCAAGAACGTGGGAAGCAGCAACATGTCAGCGAACTGCTACCTAGCAGGTGTGCCCTACGGCAGTCACCGCTGGACACCTCAGAAGCACAGCCTTGGGTCAGTTTCACCTTTGGACCTGGGGGTTCCGTGTGTGACAGCAACTGGCCCCGTGAGTGAGAGGTGCGGACCTCCATCCCCAGCGCCCACCAGGAGGGAAAGAGAGCTCTGGAGCTCCGGGGTCTCGGTGACCAGCGATGCAGGAGAGGGGGTTCTCCTGGGGTCTCCGAGTCCACCACCCGAGCACAGCTCAGCATGGGCGGTAATCTGTCTCTCGGGCAGTGCCCTCCTTCATCCGCTCTCTCCAAGCACACAGTGCTTGCTGGCTACTGCATTAAGAGCATCGAGACAAATTTAGGGAGTCTCAAGTAAAGCTATGTCGATTTAGCGCACAGCCGTGGTCGTGGGGTTATCGCTTTGGAAAGAACTGAAGGCCTTCACAGGAAGCTGCACCGCCACCTGATTCATTAATGAATTTTCCATTTGTTGATGTATTTATTTATTTTTAAAGAGATAAAATAAAACAAAAATTGGAAAGAAGATGACAGGAGAGCAACAATGATTAGTACATTGTGTATTATTATCTTTAAATGAGTTACTCAGGTGTTAATTACTGTGGCTGTCCTACTAACGTGTTTGGAAACTGTCTCATTATTTCTTTCTTATTAAAATTAATAAAATTTTAAAAATACAAATAATGCACTCAAAAAAAAAAAGCCATTATGAGTAGGAGCAGGAAA
>PVKN010026251.1:0-13874 GCA_004027915.1 Capromys pilorides | reverse complement strand
TCCTCCTCCTCCTCCTCCTGCCAGGGGACTTCAAGTAATCACTGCTTTGGTTTGACGCCAGCCCCAACCAGGGCTCCGAACCTCACAGCCAGATCTGCTTCCTTGTCTCCACCTCCTCAACAGACTTAGTCCTCTCAGCTACAGTGGGGCTGCCCCCCAGATCTCCCGACCCACCTTAGATCATGGGCTAAAGAGCTCAGGATTCTCATTACTTACTGAGCATGGCCCCAAGGCATTCTGTTAGCTCTGATACTTCTTGCACTGTGAAAAAGAACACTATGAACCAGCCCCCTGACCCCATCTCTCTGCAGTCTCACTTCTCGCCCCAATAAAGAATTGTGTGTAATTGGGTGTATTACACCGTTCTGGGACCTAGCACAAGGAAACCGATTCATAAATTGTTGAACAGGAAAGGAATACGATACATGATCAAGTAATGACTGTAATGAATGCTAACGTCCATGGGAAGAAACTTCCTGAACATTTATTCCCTGCAGAAGCAGGGATGATAACCTTCTTTTTGCCTTGGGAGATGAGGAAATTGGCTCATGGACTTTCACCATGAAACAGAAGTGTTCAGCTGTAGAAATTATTCCAAGTTCCTTTGCGGGAAGAAGTTTCCCTAAGGTAAAGGTCTCTTTACAGGAGGACAATAAAATAATAAAACACAAACATCATAAAGATGATAAGGGAGCATACTATTTTTTCCACTCTTATCAGACGTTTCTAACAAAAATCTAGCTTTCATTAGAGGCAAGTTCTTTTAGGCCCTTTCCCAATACAATTCCTATTTATTTTTCCATTAGCAGGGAGAGGTTCTTATATTTTTTTTCCCCTTCTAGGCCCAGGGTGCCAAATCCACATCATGCTATAGGTTTCAGAGTTCAACTCCCCAATACCTCCAAATAGCACCTTCTCTGTGATTGCAAAATAAGCATGAAAAGGTGGCTGGTGAGATAGGATTCAGCTTAGAAAAATTAGAAAATTAGAAAAATTAGTGTAAGTGGTTCTATTATACCCTGAGAGAGGCTCTGTGTGAGATCTGATCTTTTATAGTATGTTGGCTTTTGGTAAAATGAATGCAATAGAAATATTACAGTCACACTTCCTAGAAATGGATCACGCTTTGTCCCCTGCATGGTCGGTTTAGACACTGTGCTGGCAACTCGCATACATAGCAGGCCTGGGCCTCTGAGGATCCCTGGCTTCCTTGGTGGTTTTTTCAAGTGCGGCTTCTCTGTCACGCTCCTTGTCTGAAATTTGAGTTTAAAATGAAATCAAGTAGAATTGCCTACTTTTTTTCAACTAATGGGTGGCAGGGATATGGAATAACAGAAGACATAGCACGCGCCACGGGCAATGCAACGGGTACGTGTACACCTTTGATTCTGGAATTTTTTATTGTTTGTATCTGAATCTGCCTATGTGATATTATAAGACCTTGCAATGCTTTGGGGCTGAAAATGAATCAAGCCCGACTGTGAGGCACAGACCCCTTTCCATAACTCGCGAGCCCCTCGATACCTTTTACCCAGCAGAGTCCTGTGGTGCTAAACCTTGAGAAGTGCAGGAATCCAAGCAGCCATGTCTGGATAAGTTCAGGTCCAGCTGTCCCTGTCCTGTGGTAGAAAGTGGCCCACAGCGGCTCCGCTCCAGGAAGGGCTCCGCGGCTGCTTCCCTGCATCCTCTGCTTTTCCGTGCTTTGGCTCACCTCTGCAGCCCCTACTTGTCTCTCTGCCTGCGGCTTCCCCTGGCTTCTCCCTCTGCCTCCTCCACCCTCTGTTTCTGCTTTTGCTCAGTCAGTGAATGAGACTATGTGACTCTGTCTCAAAAGCCATCAGAAGTGAAAGCTGATGAGTTCTACAAGTCGCAGTTCAGCTGCCATCTTCCCCGTGGAGAAGCATCCAGGTGTGAGGGGCTTTGCATCACTCTCTGTGGATAACCGCGCCATGCTCACAGAGAGAACTCTGACTATCCGACACTGATGAAAAACAGGAAAATGACAATCAATAAGCCTGCTCCTCTGGTACATGAACGCTTCAGATAATGGAGACTGTAGGAGGAGAGCGGCAGGAACAAAGTGTTCTTGGTGCTGAAAGGATGGAGCGACTGTTGTACTGCTGAAGTATGTCCATGTAGGAAATCGGGGTAAGCTGCCAGAAGATGGCTGCACCCCACAAGGGACAGGACCCCAGCTGGTGCAAGGCTCAGGTTCTTGTGGACAGAGGCCTCAGGTTGTGTCCAACTGCGTGTGGGTCCTGCACACCTCTTTTGAAATAGTTCTTCTGCTCTATAATGTGGGAAGGACTTGTTGATGGCCCTGTCACCTTCAGGGTGGCATCTGAACATGGCTCTTCCATCGTATTTCCATATGGAGCCAGGGGCAGGTCACTCTCCTGATGCTCATCTACTTCTTCCTCTTTTTATTTTGCTGTATCGGGGATTGAACTTGGGACCTTGTGCTTGCCAGGCAGGCGCTGATGCTGCTGAGCCATCTCCCCAGTCCTGATGCCCATCTTCAGCGAGCATTTGTTAAGTATGTAAAATGAATTGCTATCAAGAAAGCTTTTAAAAAACTTTTTAAAAGTAGGTTGACCATGCGTTGTTATCTTGGAAGATTTTGTTTATACTTCTAATATTTTATTTTTGAAGAACATTCTTGATTTCTGATACTATATCACCCTGGACTTGTTATATTGATGTGGGCTTAGAGGAGCCTATTAAATGGAATGTTCATAATTCTAGAAGATTCTTTCTCTGAAGAGACACCTTAGTTTTCGCTATGGTTCACTTCAGAAGTGATGCATCATCTTCAATTGCTTCTGAGGCATAAATATTAGAACATACAGTCTTGTCCTAAAGGGACTTCTTTCTCCTTTATCTTATTTTAATGTTTTAATCCTATATCATTTCAAAGTTTAACTTAGGAGGCAAAACCAGAACAGTGAACAAATATTTATTAGTGCTTTTAGCAGAGATATATAGATTGGACATGAGATAGCTGCTTGTAAAAATTTTTTGAAGACCTCTACATGACTCTTAAATTTCCATTTGGGTGAAAATATTATAGCAACTGTAGCTATGGTCAATGCCATAGGACTTTTTGTATGAAATTTGTCATTTTTCCTATATATTTTATGTTGAAATATTCACATCTGGATATTTTGATGCCCTTATATTTTTTATCCTGTATAGTACTTCATGTTAAAATATTCACCATGGCATACTTTTGTTGTAGTGCTGCTTCCCTGTTCAGAAATCTCCAGTGGTGTCCTCTTACTCAAGGCTGAGGTACAGACTTCCCTGCATGGCATCTGTGGCCTGCCATGTTTTCCATGATGCCTCTGTTCACATCTGCCATCTTGGCCAGGCCATCTTGCATAGGAGCCTGGAGCACTAGAGAGGTGCTACGCTCTTTGTGACCTTGGTGACCCTGTGTATATGTGCTCCTTCTCTTCTAAGACTTGTCTTCTTCTCCCCTCCACCTGTCCAAGTCCTACTTCTGTTCTTCAAGGCTCAGATCAAAGCTTTCTCCTTCCACAAACTCCTGTTTTACTCTGTAGGTGACCATTTATAGAAAGGCTCTCAGGTGTGTAGGAGACATAGATGAATCCAACAGTCCCTGCCCTTGGGCAGCATCACAGCTGAACAGAGCAGCCAGGTGAATCAGCAGATAAACACACTGGGCTGCCCAGCCCTCTTCATATATTAAAATGCAGAGAAAATGGTCATGTTTATTATGGCGCCCTGGGCTTCTTGTGTCTGGAAGGTTCTGGCACCCCTAGGTCCCACTGAACCACTTCTGTGGTGCTTTCATCTTGTCTTCCTTCCAATCTATGTGTAGCACACCACCCTGAAAACTGAGAGATGCTATATGAGAAATGCACTGGTAGGAGCAGGGGCTTTGGGTGTGGGCCTCTCTCCCAGGCTTGGGGTGAAGGAGGGTCTCCTGAGGTGGTGGCATCAAGCTGGGTCTTATAGGATGTTAACTGGCTCTAAAAGGGGTAGGGATGACACTAAGGATGTGTGCCACAGCATGGGAGAGACAGCACAGGTCAGCTCATGGCAGGCATGAGACAGGAGAGTCCTGAGGGTCCCTCTGTGTCATTCAAAGTGCTGGCCACATCACCATAGGTCCCTACAGGTGACACTGTCGTGTCAGCTGCCACGAGACACTAGGTGGTCTCTGAGGAACGATGAGAATGGGAGAGGTGTGTTCTGGAGTGAGTTTGAGTTGTGCTGGAGCTGGTAGATGGCCAGCTACTCTGCCCCCAGTCCCTCATCTTCCCATGACAGATCTATTTGTTTAGCTCGAGAGAATGCCTGAGTGTGTTTTTCTACTCTGACGCCCGGCTGGTTGTTTACCAGTCACCTCTGGCTTCTCGCAGGCTGCCTTTCCACGGCCTGCCCTGTGCTGCCAGGGTTGACCGGCTGCATTCCTGGCTGCTTCACCATCAAGATTTCTATTAGGTTCTGCAAGGAGGAGGTGGTGCTGTAGACAGAAGCTGAGGGAAGGAGGGGGGCTTCCTGCTTCTGCCTCCCTCCAGACAAACGTGGCAGTTGTTACAGGTGTGGGCCACAGCTGCAAGAGCAGTAGGGGTGGGGCAATTCCTGCCTGCAGCTGTGCGGGTTCCCGGAAACAACAGAATGGTTCCCAAGGGTGCACCCGCAGATGCGAGCTGGAGGGCACCAGCCAGGGCCCTTAGCAGCTGCTAGTCCCTGGAGGTCCAGCCGGCTTCCTCTTTGCTTCTCAGCTCCTTTCTCTCTTCACCGTGTGTTTTCAGCTCTTCCTGAACCTTTGCGATGAATCCCATGTATGACATCCCCATGTCCAAGTGTCTAAAAGAGCCTCCTGTTCCTCTCCACCTCTGTCCTCCTCCTCCAGCCCATCTTCCACTTCTCCTTCATCCTCATCCTCTGCTTCATTCCCCCTCTTCTCTCCGCTCTCTTCTCCTTCCTCCTCCTTTTCCTAACTGGAGGCTGACTGATACACTTACTCACAATGAGAACGTTCAGTTGCCCTAAAGCAGGGTAAAAAAGAGAAACTCCTGAGGCATGGGCAGGTAGCATCCTCTTCATTGTCCAGGTGCCCATAGCTCCAGGACTGATGACCACGGCCCAGGAGGCATCAGAGAAATAAAGGTTTTTATTCTATTTCCAATGCATGGAGTATTTGCAGATGAACTGCTGAAATTGGCCTCATACGTGGGTGAATTTCAGACCCATGGCTGTTGATCCAGCGTCTTGTACAGGCACCAACTTCACAAAGGAAGAAAAAGGAAAAGAAAATCTTCAAAGCTCTGTAATTCTCTGGCACACAATTCTCTTCCACCATGTCTTCTGAGTGTAGATCAAACATAATAAAAACAAGGGAAGTCAACTTTACTGGTGTGGTCAAGTCACTCACAAGCAAAGAACGCCCTCTAAGTTTCTTAACCCGTGCTGGAAGAGCCTTTTGCTGATTGTTTAAAAATGCAAGGAAGGTAGCCCTTTCCCAGCAAGATAGTTGGATCCTCTTATTTTAGGGTTTTCTTACAGGGAAAAATAAGCAGTGCCTTGTACACATACGCACACACCACTGACCACAGCACTTAGGCAGGCCTTGACATTCCATCCCTATTGGCCATGCAGTCTGGCTTTCACCTGAATAACCTGATAGGTACGTCTGCCCTGATGTGGGAATGTGAAGTAGGAGAGGTGTGTGTTTCAGAGGCATCTTTGATGAGTGGAAGTGTGGAGAGGAAGAATAAAAATTAAAAATAAAACTAATTTAGGTCTCTGCTAATTGCATCTGTCCTTCATCTAGATAAACCTTGATATCTACATGTAAGATGCAGTGGCTGGTTGTCTCTCGTTAACTTCTTGGGTCTCCTGTGCCTTATTCAGTTTTACAACAGAAATAATGTTTATACTGAGTCTGAAACACTATAGCTAACAAAGGGTTAATAGTCCTTAATCGCTCCATCTTGGTCCCAGGTCTGCTATTGTTTCTAGTGTCCTACCTAGCAATTAGCAATGTGCCACCTTGACACACTTTATGAAGAAGCCAGGAGCTAGCCAGGTTTGGGCCTGCCTGCCTGTAACTAGGGTTCCAGAGGCCCAGACAAGAGGCTTTAAGTTCAAGGCCAGCCTTGCTATACCGTGAGTTCAAGGCTAGCCTAAACTATATATTGAGATTCGGTCTCAAACAAACAACAAAAAAGATCTGAGTTGTGATGTCCGTGCTCTATCACTACCTGGAGCCACTCAAGAAGGTGAGTGGCAAGTGGACTGAAAGTTGTCATGAAAGTTCGAGGCCAGTCTAGACCACTTAGCAAGGCTTCCGGTTCTAAACAACCATGACCAAACAAACAGGCACGCAAGCAATCAAGGGTGAAACTCCCGATGTGATTCTTCTTTGAAACTCATGCAATGAAGAAAGATTCCACTTGAGCAAGTAACCATGACACCTGAGTCACATCTATAAATACTCGTCAGCGATGCGTTTGATGGCTTATGCACAGAGGGAGGTGGGGTTAAAGAGAACCAGAGATCTTGTGCTCAATTTCTTGGAAGCTGATTGATGTCGGCATGGCCTCGCTGACAGCCAACTACTTACCATCGAAGAGCTAAAACGCAAAGATTCATTTCCTGTGTGTAGTCTGTTTTTAGCTCGAATGTCACTTCCAGGAAGCTGCCAGAGAATCTGATTAATGGCTCCATCCTATCTGCTGTCCCAGCCCTGTGCGGCACTGCCCTGTGGTTTAATTACTTACCCCTGTCTCCCACTAGTGTGTGTGTGCACTTCATGGGGAGGTACCAGCTGCCTCTAGAGTCACAGTCGCTCAGAAATATTTGTGGGATAATGAAAATATTTATGCAGAGACACCAGCTTCATGGGGAAATGTATTATAGAATGGTGGAGTTACAGACAGAACCTTTGGGCTGCAGTCCCACTGGCAGTGTGAAATAAAGATCCAGAGAAGACGAAAAGAAAAACTCCAGGTGTAGACTAGAAGAAAACTGACACCCATGGCAAATCATCATGGAAAACCTACAAAAGAATTCAGTGGAACTCAGTAGGGTCTGAACTGACTGATTGTTAATTAAACAGTGATCACAGAGGTAGTTGGAAAAGCCAAGATCGTGGGCTCTTGCAGAATTAAGATGCATTGGTAATTCTCAGCCATGCTCGGGAGGCACAAGTTTCACGGGATTACAGTTTCTCAGGACAATGATCTGAAATCACGCCTGCCTTAGCAACAATGAATGGTTTGACACAGCGTAACTGTAACACAAGACTTCTTAGAAAACTTCCAGTTGAATGGCCATAAAGTACCACAAAGGCCCCCAAAGCAGGCAGGTGTGTTGTTTATGTTTATTTTTTATTTCTGTGAATTTTTCCACCAACCAGAGTCCAGGGTGAATAAGCAGTTGAGTTTGTAACTGAAGCCTGTCTTTCCCTGCTTCTCTTGCCCCCTTGACATATGTCTCTCCTTACGTGTCTGTGACCACTTTCACTTCCTTCCTCCAAGAGAGAAAGTGAAAGGGACTACATCTTAAAACTATCTATTCACTCATCAAAATTTGCCATTGCTCAAGCTGAGAGCAGAGAAATCCTGTTAGAGTCCTGGAAGGGTCTAGAATTCTGGATTTACCTTCCGATGCAAATGTACTATTTGCTTAGATTACTATTTATATCTTCCAAATGACTTAACTTCTCAGGATCTCTGTTTTTTCCTCTGTAAAACAGGGAGCATAGCTACTTGTGCTGGCTGGCATTTAGAGCTTGAGAGGCCTATCTGTCTGTCTGTCTGTCTCTTTCATCAAATGACAATATTTTTTCTTCATGTGCAAGAAGCAGCTTGTCACCAAGAGACGACCTGTATAGCAAGGCCTGGGATTATCTATTTCCAGGAGCTATTTTAGACATAACATGTCCAACAGTGTACCAAAAATGGTATCATGGAATGGCCTCAGCCTTTATTGCTCACATCTGTCGTGAGATCTGTGGCCAGCGTGCTCTCTGGCAATGCCTTTGTCCCAGAGCACAGGAAACCTGGCTCCATATCTGCCAAAGTCGAGAGCAGAGTTGTCACTGGGTATCATAGTCGCCACTTTCAAGTTAGGCTCACAGGGGAGAAGTGTTTCTGTCTGATCCCTCTAAATCAGTGGGAGACAAGGGAAGAGGGTGTCGTGTGTCTCTGGGCACTTTTCAGTTTACCAGCCATGGAGAGAGAGAGAGAGAGAGAGAGAGAGAGAGAGAGAGAGAGAGAGAGAGAGAGAGAGAGAGAGAAAAGGCCATGGGAGAGCTGAAAAAACTATGTATGTCATAGAAAATTAATTATATTAATTATTATAATTTGAGGCAATGATAGAACAGTAAAGGAATTCTGTCTGAGGGAAAATCTGCAATCTGATTGTTGGTGTTGGTGTTTCCAATGTTTGAACTGTAGATTTATGAGAAGGATCCATTTATTACCTCAACAGCTTATCAGGAACAAGGCTGTCTTTGATGTTTGCCCCTTTGGTTCCCTGTAAATATTACCTTGCAGGGTTGATGTAAAGATTTTTGCACCAGTAGTGAGATCAGTCAAGTTTGAACTCTGGTCTAGCACGTAGCAGCTGTGTGACTTTGGGTGAGCTCTTTAACCTCTCTGAGCTCCAGTTTCCTCATATACAAAACAGGACTGGAATATGATTGGAATCTTAAATGTGGTCCATTTAAGATTTTACCTCAGTGCTTGGTATATGGCGAATACACAGGTATGGATATTAAGAGAAGTAGAGGCAGCCTACCCAGGCTTTCTGCAGTTTTCCCTCTCATTCTAAAGTAACCTCAAACTTTATGAAATGGTGACAGATTAGGAAACGCGACCCAGGAGAAAGGACCAGAAGAGCATGGCATAGTGGAGAAATCATTTAAATGCACATACCACTGTGCATTTAAATCCTGCTTATATTTGTCCTTCCTAGTCGCTTATTAAGCCATTGTCCCTGAGATCTAGTCTCCTTGCTAGGTTGAGAACGACAACTCCCATTGCTGAGCATGGTCGGCGAGCTCGCCGGGCCTTCAGGCGACTCCGGGGTTAGGCCGGGACTCGTCCCCGGGACTTCTGCCCAGGCAGGACAGCACCGGGACTGCGCTAGCGCCGGGGTAAGAGGCTGGGACTGCGGCAGCCCGGGGTGGTCGGGCCGCTCGCCAAGGCGGAGGCCGAGGACTCACCCGGGCCTTTGTTGGCAGCCGGGGCGGACTAAAGCCAGATGTAACAGAGGGGACAGCCCGGGCCTGCACCCCGCAGCTCCACTCCGGACCTCACTGTGACATTAAATGAGGTGGGGAAATTTATATAGGCTGTACCGAGACGCCCCCTCGAAGTGACAGGCGCGTAGACCACTGGAAAAGGCGCTGAGGCGTATGGGGCGGGGCATGTAGAGGGTAACAGCCAATGGCTGGTGGGGTCGCGGGCGGGGCCGGGGCGGGGGCGGGGTCTCGGAGGGGAGGGCGGGGCGGCCGCTCCGGAGGCCACAGCAGCGTCGCCCGCGGCCGCGGCAGGAGCTCGGCGCTGGCTGCAGGTGAGGGGCTCGGGGCAACGGCGGCGCGCGGCGGTCCGGGTGGGGGCGCGCAGGGCGGCTGCGCGGAGGGGCGCGGGACCGAGGGGCGGCGCCGGCGGCGGGCGCTGCGGCGCGGGATTGCGGGAGTCCACCTGCTGGTGACGGAGCCTCCTTGCCGGGCTGGGCCGGGCCGGGCCGGGCCGGAGCGCGCACGCCGAGCGCGGTTCTTTCTGGTGCGGGCCAGGCTGGGGGCGGGACGACCCTGCAGCCACAGACCCGCACTCTTCCTGTGCGATCGCGGCGCTCTCCGGGCTCGCGCACTTTGCAGGAAAGTGGGGCGAAGTGTGTATGTCCAGGGCGGCGGAACCGAGGGGCTCCTGAAGCCCGCAGCGCAGGTGGGACAGGTGCTGCTCTGGCCTAGGGCTCGGATTGTGCAGCTGAGGCTGCGAGTTTGCCTACGGAGTGGAGACCTGATCCGTGGAGTCTGGAATTGTCCTAGCCCCGCTCTGGGCCTCAGTTTCCCTCATCCAGAGGAAGCTCTGCGTGGGACTCTTGGCTGGGTCCACTGGGCGATCCCGCTAGGTGCGCCCGGTGACATCTGGAAGGCGTGCATCCCGGAGCTGGCAGCCGCGCCTCTCGCTTTTATGTCTTGTAACATTGTTTCTCTGGAGCCCATTCATTGCTTACATCCCGGTTGCCAAAACCAAGCAGGCACAATGTATGTTCTTGGAGCTTTCTTTACATTTTGCGGCTGTGCTTTGGCTGTCGGATGAGTCCCTGGATAAAAGATAAAGAATAGCAAAGCCGTTGGTTTGAAGGTGGACTCTAAATTTATAATCAAAGGGTTTGCCTTTATGTGTTGGATGCTTCTTTTACTGACTGTCCAAAAAATAGTTTTACTGCCAGATTATGGTGAATAGGTTAAATCGCAAATGTCAACCCGAAAAATGCACCAGTCGATGAAATTATGTAAACTGTATTGAAGAGAAACATCAGTACTTTGTAAACGGGAAGTACGAATTTTAACATAATTGTGCATGGAGTTATATAGTCTTACGTCATGCTTTTCTTTGGTTGTGGATATCATGGATGGAGCCTTGTATTCCTCAGACACCCTGTTTGTCTGGGATGCCGGTTAAGCAGTATGCCAAATGTTCAGCAGAGTGTTCTACACTATTTCAGAGAACACTGTAGAATGAAGGTTTTGTACCCAATAAGAAAATCCAAGGATGTTCAGATACATGACCATTGCATCTGTTAACGTAAAAGATTTTTCATCCTGAGCTCTAGAGTTTAGTGTCCCTCTCATCTGTATGAGGATGGAGAAATGCCCAGTAATCGTAATCATTGTCTTTTGTTGTTGTTTGAAGATGCAGATGTCTTAAGTGGTAGTAAGTCTTGGAGAGTTCTAAGAAGCCAGAATAGAGTGTTTACGACTGTGAGTGCTGAGGGTCGGGATGTGGCTCAGCGGGCGCAGAGCCCGCCTGGCAAGCGCGAGGTTGTGAATTCAATTCCGAGTCCCTCCCATCCCCCAAATGTGAGTCAGCGGTGTCCAGCAAGCCAGCCTGTCAGCCATCCCTCCTGACTGAACAACTCCTAGCTCCCAGATTTGGCGCTCATCTTGAGATTTTACTCACCTGTGGTGTGCAGTGGAGCTTCATTAGTTTAGAAACCCCTATGAAAAAGGTGTGATTACAGTCTGACTGAATAAAGCGCTCTATTTTTCTTGTTAAAAATTAGATCTTATTAATAGAATTCATTGTAAGTATCATCTTCAACAGATAGTTTGCTGGCTTCCTGGATTAGTATCTGTGATACTTCACATGTATTGCAAATAGTACATCATTGCCTAACTTGATTTTAGTGTTCATTTTACTTTTCTGTATGCATTTATACTGAGGTTATACTGGCTTTTTTGTATTTTATAAAATTGTTTTAAAATGTCTTTTAGGGTTTTGTCCTTTGTTCCTCATTGTTAACTGAATGTTTGATACAATAAGCTTAAAAAAATAAAAAATAAGGCAAGTTCAGTACAATATGACTAAGTATGTAACAAGCGAGAGTTACAAACATTTTTATGTCACACTAGGATTAAAATTCTAAATTATAATATTCAGTAGGTTATCCCTTCCATTTCAAATATTTTGTGGTGCTGGGATTGAACCTGGGACCTTTGGACTGAGCTATATAGTGCCAGCTCCTTTTTTAATTTGTTTTGAGGTAGGGTCTTGCTGTGTTATCCAGGTTGGGATTGAAGTTAAATATTTTCCTGCCCCAGCCTTGCAGAGTGCTGGGATTAAAGGCCTGTGCCACACCAGCTCTCTTTTATAGTTAGGATGTTTGGGGCTGTTTATGTAAGACAATGTATTAGGCACTAAACAGAATTTTAAATTCCATGATTTTCTTTTTTTGCCCTGAAGTTTTTATTTTTGGTGGTGGTGGAATCTGGTGGATCCTCCAGAGAGTGCTGCTGAGCTGTAACCCCAGTGTTTTAAATTTTAATTAATTTATTTTTAATTTTGAGAAAAGAATCTGGGATTCTCCTGCCTCAACTTTTGAGCAGCTGAGATTACAGGCATGTACCATCGTGTCTGGCTAGCATTTTAATTATAAAATTGCAAAAACCTGCATGTTTGCTACTAAGTTATCTGAACTAAAGAAGGTGAATACTTTTGGTCTTAGCAATGCTAACTATGTGAAGACCTTTTCCGTGCTCCTTGTGCTTAGGTAGTAAGAAGGAGCAGTGTAATAGGAGTTCACAGTTCCTGAAATGGAAATTAGAACAGCTGGCCCAATAG
This sequence comes from Capromys pilorides, assembly GCA_004027915.1. Classification (NCBI taxonomy): domain Eukaryota; kingdom Metazoa; phylum Chordata; class Mammalia; order Rodentia; family Capromyidae; genus Capromys; species Capromys pilorides. The sequence continues at coordinate 1,542 of PVKN010026251.1, read as the reverse complement.
GGTAACAGGCAGCCTTTGTTGGGGGTCCCAGTGGTGAGGCAGAGGATTAGCCAAGGGCTACAGGAAGCGAGAAATTTGTTTAGAGTTGTATGTTTAATTTTATTTCTTTCTTTCTTTCTTTATTTTTTTTTGTGGTACCAGGGATTGAACTCACGACCTTGCACTTGCCAGGCAAGCTCCTATTCCACTGAGCTGTCTCCCTGGCCCTACAGTCGTATGTTTAGACTGTAAAAATTCCTGTGAGTTTTGCCACTTAGATCTTAATAGGCTCATCTGTTATATCTTAGCAGGCATATTCAGCAGGCGGCTGAATTTAAGAGGCTGAAGATGGTGGGTAAGACCTGGAACCTTGGAGTCACACAAATTAGTTTTTATCTCTGGGTGAATTTCCCTGCGTGTAAAAGGATATTAATAATGCTGGCCTCATAGGATTGTCTGGGAAGGCATAAACTGTACAATGGCCCCAGCGTGCGGGGGAACTCTGCGCGCTGCAGGGGCCGTCATCTGTCTTCACTGTTCTCATTACTGTGCCCCTGTGATTTGGTTACCAGTGAGGATTTCTTTCTGGTCCTGGTCAATGTGAAGAAGTAGCTAAAGCTCTCCTGGTTTCTGAGTCACCACCCCAGGGCTGCTTTCCTCAGCCAGCTCTTCGCTGAGGCACTTGTCCCATGGGTTTGTTAGTGGTTCTGGACTTGCAGTAACTTATCCCACTAGAATGTCATTAGTATATTGCCAAGAGCTGCTTGTGGTCCCCCTGAGGCTACCAGGAATCCATGCACGTTTCTCACTGCCAGACCTGCCTTGAGGTAATGAGACCCCTGGCATGCGCAGTGGACTGAACCTGGCCCACCACCTTTGTTGTATTTTAATTTTTACCAGTTAACATTTATTGAGAATAAAGTATTGCTAAGCACTAGGCTAAGTACTTCTGATGTCTACATTTCTTTCCACTTGCTTAGCAGTTTGGTTAGCTGGATGGTGACCTCCCAGATTTCCTGAGTTGAAGCAATGCCCCGTGATGGGTTTTGGCTGATAGAGGGTGGGCTGGAGTGCTGGAGATGGCACCTAGGGCCTTTGCACTCAGTTACGTCCTCAGACCTTTTTTATATTTTTACACAAGGGTTCACTAATTTGCTCAGGTGAGACTGGAGCGCAGGATCTTTTTGTTTCAGTTTCCCAGACCACTGGGATTACACGTGTTCAGCACCACTCAAGGCAGCTCCATTTCCTAAATGCATAAATGCACCTAGTGTACCCCTGGGACTGGGTTCATCACTGAGCCAACAGAGCACATTTATGATGATGATAAATAGCAATAGAGATGCGAACCTTTTCATCATTTATGAGTATTCACTGTTAGGGTTTGTGTTTAGTTGTCCCCCCAAAGCCTCATGCAGTCATGGGGCAGCTTTCAGAGTTTTTGATGAATTAGTGATTCTCTGCTAGGATTGTGGGTGTGGGTGCTGCACCTGCCCTGGGGCAGATAATCTGCATCACAATGTAAGGAGGGGAGAGGCGTTAGCTAGCTGCTACACCCACTGC
>PVKN010026250.1:0-13878 GCA_004027915.1 Capromys pilorides | reverse complement strand
CTCTCTCTCTCTCTCTCCCCTAACTGAACTTGAACACAAAAGAAAGTTGTGCAGAGCCAGGCCCAGTGATGCGCATCTATAATCCCAGCACTCTGGGAGGCTGAGTCAGGAGAATCACATATTTGAACCCAGCCTGAGCAACATAGCTACTGATTTAGATTGTGCTTCAACATAGAAAATTTTGTTTTGTTTCTGTTTTCCTAGGGTAAGTACTGTAGCTCAGGGCCAAAGTTCTGGGTTCAATCTCCAGAACTGCAAAATAATTAAAAACAAAAACAAAAACCAACATCATGACCCAAGGTTGAGCACAGTTCTCCACTATAGGACTTCTCGGGGCCTTTGGTCAGCCACTATGCACCACAACTAAGACAGGCACAGTCCTGCAGCAGTTCGAAGACTTGTCTTCTCCAAGTGGCTATTATAGTTCCGAAAGCAAATCTGTTCTGTGGAACAACTCAGGAAACACAGCTCATCGCCAGGGGCAGATGACACCAGTACTTAGGGTGAACTGAAGCCCCTCCTGTTGTTGAGTGACCAGCAAGCTAAGAATCAAGGACTTGTTACAGTTTTAAACAGTTAGGGAAATTCCAGAGAAAGGTGATATCTCAGGACAGGTGACAAGAATTTGTGATTCAAGTGTCCAGGTCTCTAACTTGGTGGCACACACCTGCCTCAACTCAGGGTCCTGCATCAGAGCACCATGCAGAACACCACAGCCTGGAGGACTAAGCAATCGCTTCTCCCTCAAGTCCTTGGAGGAAGATCCATGGCCCTTGCTGGTGAGGGGTCCTTGCCTGGCTTACAGTAGCTGCCTTCCTGTGGTGGGCTCCGTGTTAGTGACAGTGACCTGGCCTCCTCCTCCTCCTCCTCCTCCTCCTCCTCCTCCTCCTCCTCTTGTGAAGCCACTAGTCCTACTCTGTGGCCACCTCACAGCCTCTCCCAGCCCACACAGAAGATAGCATTGGCTGGGGAAATGAACAGGACCTGTCAATCACAGGATTCCAGGGCAATGCAAGGACCCCATACAAAAGATGGGGCACCAAGGAAAGCCACTGTTGAATGAGTTTGCACAGTAGCCTGTACCTTATTTCTCAGATGCAGTGTGAGCTTTCATTTTTGCTTTTACCATTTTTCTCTTTCATTGGCCCAAATTTGCTCTGCAGGGCTGGTTTATCCCATACCCATTTATTTATGCTTCCCAAATAAACTTTTGGCATTATTTACTTAGATTGTCCAATTCTTCATTTGAGGCAAGAAGAACCTGGAATATTTTTGACTGGTGAGCCATTTCGAAAGGAACTACTCAATAACACAACCTAATTACTTCCTGTCAACATGTCCCAGGGTGGCTTGGCTCCAGCCTGCAGCACTGCTGGGAAGCAGGGGACCCTTAGGAGGAGGCAGGGCCTTGTGGGAGGAAGTGATGTCACTGGGGGCATGTTCTTGGGGGATTTTTGGGACCCGCCCTTCCCCTCTCTCTGTTTCTACTTCCTGTGGCCATGATGTGAGCAGCTTTATTCACCATGTGTTCTGCCACTGTCTCACCACAGCCATAGCAACCACTGTGTCTTTTCACCTATTCATTTACAGTTCCCCTAGGGCTGCTTCCAAGTAACACTGGCAAAATTGAGTCATTAAGAAATATGGCATTGCCCTCAGGTTAACATCTGCCAGGCTCTGCTCTAGAATACACCCCAAGGCACATGGAAATGTGTGCTCTGACTGCCTCCCCTCCCCAGCCCCTGCATTTGCTCACCTGCCTCCACCTTCCTGCAGGACCAGGCCCCAGGATGCCTTGTCTGCTGCAGAGTCTGGCCCTTTGTGAGCACTAGAATAGGGCTCAGAGGTCTCTGGAAGGTTTTCTTACAACACACCAAGCATTTGTTAGGAGGTGGCATTCTCCAGAGAGGGCCAGCAGGAGGCCTGAGAATTCATCTAGGTGTAATCTCAGTTACTAGGTGGTGGGGGTAGGGGGGAGCTAAGGCTGAAGGATTGAAAGTACAAAGTCAGCCTGGGCAATTCAACCCTGTCTTATTAAAATAATGAAAAGGGCCAGGGATGTAGCACAGTGGTAGAGTGCCCCTGGGTGCTACTCTCAGTGTCATAAGAAAAGAAAGGAAAGAAAGGAGGGGAAGAGAGAAAGAGGAAGGAGACAGAGAAGGAAGAGAAAAATAGGGAATCAAGGAGATTGAATCTACTGGAAAAACAGCTACTACAGCCACTCAGCACAAGCAGAGATGGGTCTGCATGTGGAAAAAGCCCTGCATCACACCTGTGCACACAGAGCCTCCATCATTTTTTTTCCAGGAAAAAAACTGAACCCTCAACCACACTGCATGCTCACCCACTGCTGAACCTCGGACACTATCCCTGGGAGGAGTCGCAGCCAGGTCTGTGGTTCCTTTAGAAGCTGAGTGAGAGCAATTGGAAATAATATAAATACATACCGCCAGTGGTCAGGGCACCATTCCCGCCTGGCCACCCCATGTTGGGCAGGCCCACAAACCACATGCTAAACACCTTGCTAGGTCATAATCCAGTTCACAAGCTGCTAACCCATGATCTGAGGTGCTAGCTTGATAAATACACCTCAGCACAGCCTAGAAAACTTAGACTGAGTTTAGAAATCTCGGGTTCCCAGGACACTCTAAAATCTGCATTCCAATCTCTTGGTTGGAGATGGGCCCTGTCCACCAGCCACTAGCTTAGCCCCTCTCTCCATGTTATCAACTGCAGCGTCCCTGGGGCTTCTCTCCAGGCTCTTGGGGTCCTGAGCGAAGAACTGGACAGGGCATACAGAAAATGTAATGAGGGTGTGCATTACTAAAGGTGGAAAAGAAGTGTGCTCCGGGGGCTGCAGCATCAAGTGAGAAGGCTCACAGTGGCCGGGAGGTAAGGGCAAGGGGCGTCTTTGATCAAGAATCCCCAGATTATCTCCCTCTCATGACAGTAAGGCACTTGGGCAGTCATCCTATCCAACACTCCCTTGGTGTCACACCATGTATAAACTGTCCTATCCCTTGGCAGGCTGGTCAGATAGCTCAGTGAGTTCAATCCCCTGTGTGCCATGCCAGCCCCGCCTCCAGGGGTGCACTGAGATGGTGACTGAGACTAGGCTTGTTGGCAGGCACCTGTAACCCCAGTGTCTGGGAGGCTGAAAACAGGAGAATCACTATGAGTTTACATAGTGAAATCCTGTACCTGCAGACCCTGTACCAAATACATTTTTAAAAAGGCCTTGGCTTCCTGTCATATATAAATGAAGGATCAAGAGCTGTGTCTTTTGATTGGTTGCATATGCAAATAAAGGATTGGAAAGAGCATATTCTGATTGGTCCTATGAACAGTGCCAGATTCCAGGGAAGAGTTGAAAAGGGCTAATTTCCAGCTGATCCAGAATAACATGGCGTCACTGTGTTGGGAGTATTCCTGCCTGGGATCCTGTCTAACCTCACCCCGTCCCTCCCCCTGCTCAGTCTCATCTCCCAGAAGCTGCCAGGCACCCTAGACGCAGCTCTATGGGCAGACTCCACCCATCCCCCCATGAAAGCTGTACTGTGGCCACAACTGGGCCAGCCCTGGGCCTAAGCATGCACACTGTGCCACAGCAGCACAGCACCCCTAGGAGGGCAGAGGGTACTGCAGGGTACCCAGCCAAGAAGGCCCTGGGAGTTTCCAAGGTCTTCCTTGTCCCAGGCCCCAGGCAGGACAGATGCTGCACAAAGCTCTGTCTCCCCAACCCCACCAAGTGAACATAGCCTGGTGCTCTCTCACACCCAGCACTCGCCCTATGACCAACACTGACTGTCACCCTGGACAGCCAGGGTGACAACCACAGTGATGTCAAGAGGGGTTCTGTTTGCATCTCAGTTTCTTGGATGACTGGCTGAAATCCTCAGCCCTCAAGGAACGAGCAAGAAAGTTGTTGAGCATCCCCTGGGTGGAAGGGTTCCTTTATGGGGTGACCAGAAGTACGATCATTTCCCATGGGTTCTCCCCTTGTTTTCCTAATAAACCCTGTAGCCATCTAACCAGCTTAAAAATATTTCATACTTCTAGGACTTCCCAAAGTAATTGTATACATGTATCAAAAAATGCCATAGTAATAAAACATTGAATGTCAAAAATAAAATAAAATAAAATCCCTGCCCCTAAAAAAAAAAAGAAGAAGAAGAAGAAGAAGTACAATAGAAAAGCTGGGTACCTAACTGGTGGGACCAGGACCCTGGTTGGGAGCAGAGAGAGCAAGTGAAAACTCAAGCCTGCTGCTTCTCCAGGATGGAGATTCAGAACCTCAGGAACTGCTGGGTTTGGTGGCATATGCCTATAGTCCCAGCACAGGGAAGGCCGAGGCAGGAGGATCACCATGAATTCAAAGCCGCCTGGGCTACATAGTTAATTCAGGACCAGTGTGAATTGTGTAACAAGACTCTATCTCAAAAAAAAAAGAAAGAAAGAAAGAAAGAAAGAAAGAAAGAAAGAAAGAAAGAAAGAAAGAAAGGAACAAACAAACAAAAGAAAAGAAAGATTTTGAAAGCTATCCTACAACCCAATAGTCTGGGCCAGGAGTTGCTCTGGCAGTGTTTCTCCCAGATAAAAAAAAAGTCATGTGAGGAGAAATGGCTGTGTGTTAAAGTAATGGCCAGGGCGGCAGCAGCCATCTTTCTGTCCGAGCACTAGCCCAAAAATCACCTATCGCAGAGGGATACCCAAGAAGAAACAGAGGTGGCACCCCTGGACTTGATGCATCCCCAAGCCACTGCCGCTGGGATTTATGATGTAATTCTTTTCTATTTGAAGTCTGTCTTCTAGGTACCTCTGTGGCTCACAGCCCAAAGCATCCTGGTGAAAATGGGCTCTTTGTTGCTTATACCTGGACGGGCACTTTTCCCTGACCTGAAGGGATTTCACCTCTCTGCTTATCCTGACTGGGTTCTGCTGTGGCCTCTCTCCCTGGCATGCACATGGCACCTCTTCCCTGTGTCCTCAGTGAGCTACTTCCTCGGCTGCTTCCATTTTTAGAAATTTGAAACAGAGTCTCACTAAGTTGCTAAGTTGTCCGGGCGGGGCTTAAGCATGCAATACTCCTGCCGTGGCCTCCAGGGCTGATGTCTGCTTTTGAGGCACCAGTCACGTTGGATGTGGCTCACCCTGACTGCCGCAGCTTTTCAAATCTCTCCAGAGACCCTGTTCCAAGCACAATAACATCCAAAGAGATGGGAGGAGAATGTCAGCATGCAGAGTGGGACACAATTCAGCTCCTCACACCTGTTTCTCCTATGTGTCCCAGCGGGGAGACTCAGGCCAAAGCAAGGCTCGGCCAGCGAGTTCTGACTGGAGCAGGCGAGCATTGCCCAACATCACCCTTGGCTGAGCTGAGAGCTTGTGTGTCCTCCCCTACCCCAGGACGCACAGGGAAGGCCAGGTGCGGGGGCAGAGCTCAGTGTGGGCAGAGCCAGGGTGAGCAGGGCCAAAGGAACCTGGTCTCAGTAACCTTGGGAGCGGAGGGAACCTCAGTGCCCACCTCTCCCTGCGGGGAGTGAGATAGCAGTGCTATGAGCTCCCCCACACACACCAGGGCTCAGAGCTTGGGCTAGTACCCCTCCCCACCAGCAGCTGAAAGCAGCCCAGATTGTATGCTGTTGTCACCAACTTACATTTTAGGAAAGAGACTTTCTGTGGGAAAGTGACTCGTTCAAAGTCACATGTCTCCTGTGTGACAAAACTGAGCCTGCAGTCAGTTCCGGTGCTATGAGGCAGAACAGCAGGGTGAGATCTGCAAGTTACCTCCAGAAATGCTTGGATTCAGGTTAAATAATTGGGTTAACTGATAAACCAGGTTTACTGGCACAGCCCTCTAATCTCAGCACTTGGGAGCCTGAGGCAGGAGGATCTCCACAAATTCAAGACCAATCTGGGCTACATGGTGAGTTCAAATCCAGCCTGAACTACTGAAACACCTGTGTCAAAAGAAAAAATTTTGCCTTGGCCCACAATGTAGGTTCCTCCATCTCCAGATGTGGGGCCTGGGACTCTGCATCCATGCAAGATTTCTTTGACTGTTGAGCACATTAGAGTGAAAATCTCCAAACTAAACTGAGAGTTGGCCTGGGGGTCCATTCAGAGACAGAACAACTGTTTTACATGGCAAGCCCTAGCTTACAGCTCCAGCAAGGCCAAAAAAAAAAAAAGGAAAAGAACAAGTAAATGAACTCAAGCGATCTGCAAAGTCTCATGTACATGTGGGCAGATCCACGTGGGATTTAACGGATCTGCCTGAAGTACACAGCCAGGGTTATAGCTCCCATGCAGTGCATTTGCAGTGTTTATAAACACAGCTGCAAAAGAATCAGACTTCAGAGTGCTCGGTCACTGAAGCAGGCAGCGACAGTCTCCATGGGGCTTTATTTCTAACTTGGCCTTCGATGGCAGAGATCTTGTGGTAAAGGACTGCAGCTTCTAGACACAATTCTTTCTCACAGTTCTATGTGGAATCAGAAATCGGGAAGAGGATTTCTGGCTGTGCTTGGCAGAGAAGCCAGCCCAAGAAGAGGAAACTACGCCCACTGCCATTCCCAGGAGCGCCATCCAGAGAATTCCTGGTGGAAGTTCACCTGGAGCCTCAAAGCCTGGCAAAGCACAGGAGTGAGTGAAGAGATACAGGATGATGAAAAGACCTGTGAGTCCATCTTCCCACTGAAGAATGACCATCACCGAGAAGTCAGATAACAAGCGCTGGTGAGGCTGCAGAGCAAAGCAGCGCTTCCGCACAGTCGGCAAGCAGGTGCACTGTACAACCACTGTGGAAAGCAGCATGGAGATTCCTCAAGAACCTATGGCTCAAAATTCCACTTGAGCCAGCCATTCCTCTCCTAGGTATCTTCCCTGAAAGAGTTAAAGACATTGCATTCCAGTGATTCATGCACACCCAAGTTTACAGCACAGCTCATAACAGCTCAATCTTGGAAGCAGCCTAACGTCCTCAGCAGATGCATAGACAGAATGCACAAAGCATAGAGTACTACACACCATGGAGCACTACTACTCTTCCGTAAAGGATAAACTTGAGCCATTTGTAGGAAAACAGATGGATCTTGAGACTATAATATTATAGGAGATGAATCAACACACAAGCTTAAATATCACATGATGTCTCATATATGTGTAGCCCAAAGTATAAATAAATTAGAAAGCAAAATAAAACATCACAAGGAATAGGGAGGTAGATCTTTTGCAAAAGAAAGGGAACCAAGTGACAGAAAGGAAAGAAAAGGGGGACAGTAAAAGAATGAAGATGCGCTGTGTGCATGCACCAACTCCACAGATGAAAGCAATCATTATGTAATGCAAACACGGACTAATAAAAAGTAAAATTAAATAAGTGAAAATAAAAAGCATACAGTCAAGGCTGGTGGCCATCCACATCTCTGAGTTTCCAAAAGGACAGGAAATCATATCACTTCTCTTTGGGCCTTTCCTGGCAGTGCCCGACAACACACCCTGGGTTGTGCACAGAGCCAAGCTGGGGAGCAGTGACCCTGGACCACACTGGCACCTTGCACGGATCCAAGTCTATTTTGTGTGGGTTCAGTGGATTAGTATGGCATCCAGTGTTTTCCAAAAACCACGTCAGCCAAGGTGACCGCAGCAATTAAGCCGTCTGCCGTCTGAGAGGGGCTTGGCTGAGGCTTGACTGGAACGAAATGTATTTTGGAAAGAAAATAAATGAAGGCTGTCCGCTTTGCCTCCCTGTAAATCTCGCCATCGTGAGCATTAGGCTCTGAACAGAAAATGGTTCTCTTTTTTTTTTTTTCTACAGGGTCTCACTGCACAGCTCAGACTCACGGTGATCCACCTGTTTCCTGCCTCCCAAGTGCTGGGATTACAGGCGCACACCACTGCGCCTGAACTCCATTGCCGGCTCAGCACACTTGAGAGCGGGGCCAGGAACTAAACCTTGGCCCCTGCACTTCCCTAAGCAAGGGCTTAATCCACTGAGCTATACCGCTGGCCCTAGAAAAAGGTTCTCTGACAGTAAAATGTCTCAGAAGTCACTCATCACTCGTAAGATGAGCTGCACTCAACTTGGGACCCTGCTCTGAAAATCCAGCAAGCTGTACACAGGATGGCATTTTACCATCTCCCCAAATGACAAGGTCTTTTCCAAGAGCAGCTCTGAGCATCGCCTGGCTTTCCCACACCCACACCTCAGTGTCCGTTCGGCAAATGAGTGTCTACAGCTGGGGCAGTGGAATCCTGGGCTCAACGTGGGGCACCTACACATTCTCTGCTCCCTCCTCCAACTTTCCACTATCCCTCTCAGGAGTAAGAAGGGGAGGACACGTCATCTTCATCCCCTGGGCACATGCCTGGAAACATCACAATTACTTCCAGTTGCCCATCTTTAACCCAGAAGGATTTTTTTTTAATTCTTTCATGAGAAGAAACAATATACCAGGCACCAGAAAGGCGTAGCTTAATCTTACCTTTTGCATAAGACAAGAGCCAGTCCTTCTTTCTTCCTGTTTTTCCCCAGCAATAAATGAAAGTGGGTTTTTCTCAACTTAAACAATGGGGTGCTGGTAGACCAGCTGTCTGGGAAGAAAAACAAATTCCTGATCTGTAGTATTTGCCAGAATCACGGTACAAATAGCCCTTCCATGGCTGCTTTCAAAACTATAAATCATTTAACAATAAGATGACAAAATTCTTAAATATTCAACAGTCATCTCCCAGCAGTTGGTACAAGCTCACCACTGTCTGGGAGAATTATCACCATTGCCCATGACATGTGTTATTCATCCAATAGAAATGGATAGCTGTGCCCCAGGCATTGATCAAGTTCCAACTGAAGAAGCCAGGCATGGTGACACATGCCTATAGCCCTAGCATGAGGCCACTGAGGAAGGATGACAAGTACGAGTTCAAGATTATCTTGGACTACACAGCCAAAAAAAAAAAAAAAAAAACAATTTCAATAGAAAAGACAGACTTCTGACATTGCCAGTTCTATCAATAATCCATCACGATTATGGAACACTGGACTATGTACACAGCTACTTTCTCTTAGTTCAATGAGAAGAAATTTTTTGTACCAACAATGATTAGAAAAGGACAACAATATGCATTGTATCAATTATTGGGAATGTAATACTAATGTGTTTTTGAAAATGTCACATTGTTATTTCTTATTAAAACAAAAGAAGAAACTTAAAAAAAAAAAAAAGACAACCATATGCAACATAACAACCGTGATTAAATTCCTACAACTGTTTTAATGAAAAAAAAAAAAAAAAAGAAAAGACAGAAGCAAAGGAAAACTACTCTGCCATTAACATCTTGAAAAATCAATCCAGCCTACGGGAACAGTAGGTAGAGCTGATTCTTCGTACTATCAGCTTGGAACGCTCTCTTCCCTCTGGACATCACCTCCAAGATGGTGCCGAGCACTGAAACAGCATGGTACCCAACAGCAGAGAGGAGCCAAGCACTCACACGCAGAAGGAAGGCTCTCTGAACCCACAAGGGTCAGCCCCAAGACTCACAGTTACTCAGTTACTGGGCCCCTGGGGTACAGGTCACAACAAAGCTGATTTTTGTACAGCCTAAGTTCTCTGCAAGTATATAAGTTGCAGTATCAGAGGAGAGGAGACCATGAAGACAACCAAAACCCTTCCCTACACCACTTCGATCAGTTCTGATTATTACATGAATATTTTCTCATCTGAGTTTCACAGCAGCCTCAGGATACAAGTACTGGCTGCTCCTTATTGGACAAGGAGGCTGAGACTCAGAAATGACTGTAGCTTCTGTGGTCCCGGCAGCACAATAGGACTCCACCCAGGTCTCCTGGCTGAAGCATTGTGTGGGGTGTTGGTGTTGGTGTTGTTGCTCTTACTTTTGTGCCCGGGGGGAGGGAATCTTGTTTTTTCCAGCTTTGTTCTCTTCCCTCCATGGAGCACTTAGCTTAGTTCTTTCTTTTCTTTCCTATAATAGACTTACACTTTATCTACTCTAATAAAAAGAGTTAGACTGGGCATGGTGGCGCTCACCTGTAATTCCAGCACTTGGGAAGCTGAAAACAGGAGGATCACTATGAGTCCAGTCTGTGTAGTGAGACCCTAAAGACCCTGTACTAAATATAAAAAATTAATTAATAATTCATTTATTTTTTTAGAAAACAGCCAGGGTGTAGCTCAGTGTGCTAAGCACACACAAGGCCGTGGTTTCATCCCCAGTGTCACGAAATAGTAACTATAGGGACTGAGGAGATAGTTCAGGGGTATAAACGCCAGCTTGGCAAGTACAAGGTCCCAAGTTCGATCCCTGATACTACATGCTGTGCCATCCCTGGAATTGCACTGTGCTGGTCTAGAAACTGGGCATGGTGTTGCATAAGATTATAATCCCAGAACTTTGGAGGATAAGACAGGAGGATCACTATGAGTCCAAACTTTATAGTGAGACTCGTATTAATCAATTAATAAGAATAATGATGATGATGATAAAATAGTAATTTTAATAACATTTTCCCAATGTAGTTGTTCGAGGGAGTGCAGACCACCTTGCACAAAGCATCACAGACACAGGAGGAGCAGGTGAGCCTCTGAGGGACTTACAGCCTCCCTCCTGGCGAGATGCCACGGTGAATCCTCTGCACGGCAAGCTGCAAATCACTTGAGGCGTCATTCCCTGGTCGACTACATCCCACAAGGAAAGAGGAGCCGTGGTTTCTTCTCTGAGAGAGGCAAGAAGTTTCCAGAAGATGGGCACTCCTTGTTTGGCATGGTTCCTTCACAGCCCACCCCAGCACCTGCACCCAAGGTTGGCACCCACCTGGGCCCAGAAGCAGCAGAAGTAAGGTCTGACCCATCTACCCTGGGCATGCTCATAAATAACCATCACTCAGTAGTGATCAGTGCAGAAGCCAGAGGGAAGAAGACCTCCCTGGCCAGTTTTGAAGGTGCCAAAGGTGTCCCTGTGGGCACCACTGTGAGTGGACCCTGAGCAGGGGCCAGGCTAGGCCGGCACGGCCATGCTGTCCACCCAGTCCAGTCACCACATGATGTGCACCCAACACCACAACCTCCTTGGGGGAGCTGTCACTCCAAACAACATGCTATGTGGGGCCATACACCTGCAGGAGGGGTACCTTCTGGGTGAGTACCAACCCCCTCAAAGACACAGCATGTTGCCCTGCAGCTCCAAGAGCCCTGAGCCCCCTTGCAGGTGGAAAATGAAGCCTGGCTATGAAGGCATGGTGCTGCCTCCAAGGAACACTGTGGGAACCAAGACAGAAACTCGGAGCTTTCTGTGCACACACTGTGTGAGCCCATAGCCCACTCTGGCCCTGGACAAAATCTTTTCATCTCTCTGGATTTGGACATCTGGAAATTGTCCCTCTGACTCCAGGATCACTCAGAAGGACAGTAGCCAAGGAAGAACAAGCTGCCCACATCCACCATGCGTGTAGCACTGCTCCTAACCAGCCACCCCAGCAGGCCAGCTGTCAGGAAATCACCTGCTCTGTCAAAGGCCCTAAGAGCAAGGCTCAGCCCCCTGCAACCGTCGGCCCCAGCAACATGGAATCCTCCTGCCTCAGCCTTCAGGCTCTGGTTACAGTGTCAGTACCTCTCTATGCCTCCAGCCACCCACCTGTCCTGCAGATTATGACTTGGCAGCCCCATCCAATTCTTTAAAGACACAAAAGACAGAAATAGGGAGAGAATAAGAACAGAGCCAGGTGTGATGACACCTGCCTATCATCCCAGGACTCTGGGAGGCAGAGGCAGGACGATGGTAAGTTCAAGCAGAATCTGTATAACCTAGCAACCTACCAAACCCTATCTTGAAGTTTTTTAAAAAGCTGCTACATACTTCAAAGAGCAGGAGGCCCCCATCTGGGAAGACAGTGATGAAGGTGGGCATTGCTGCCTTGCGGGGTTGCCCCATCCTCCAAAGGGCTGGTGGAGAGAGGAAGCAGTCCCTTCTGGACCTGGGAAGGGCAGCCTGGGAAGTCCTTGGCCCTCTGCACATAGCCCATCAGCAGCCTCAGCATGGCCTGCTTCTTTCTAGAGCTCTGCTCTCAATTTCCTCCCACCCAGTTCTGTGAGGATGGAGCCAGGGAGCCAAGAGCAGTAGATGAAAGAACCCAGGGCCCAACCTGCCCCACTGCAACTCCCAGAGAAGCTACCTCACCCTGTTCTGCCTGGGAGAGCCCTCATCCACCCCTTCCCACCACAAAATAAAGGGAGACCCGCGAGCCGGGTCCGCACCTCCTGCTCCCCAGTGTGGCACTCACACTCCTGGAAGTGGACATGGACAACTCAGGACATGAGGACCCATATGGGAGTTTGTTCCCTGTCACCTCAGCAGGTGCCATGTCACATAGTACAACATGCAGGGGCCACGGGCTCCCAGGACCTACACTTTGGAGGGACAAAGGGTACAAAAGGAGCCACATGTCTGCAAGCTGAATTGCCGCTGGTGAGATAGCCGGGAGGAGCCCAAGAGGACCTCAGGCAGAGGGGGCATGGAGGCAGGTGGGAACGGTGTGAAGAGGGAAGCTGCAGCTGGGGTCTTGGGTGAGGACAGGAAGTGCTCGGTTCCTGAACTCAGACAACATCAGCCAAGGTTCATGCTGAGTTGAGGCATCCCTGAGGGGGGAAGGATTTGGGGAACCAAGGGAGAAGTAAAACAGGAGGAAGTGGACTTCAGGTTAGGATCAGAATGGCTGGAATAGGACCCAGAGTATGAGGTACAGGGGCCAAGGTCAGGAGGAAGAAGAGGCAGAAAGGACAGGAAGGGCAGGTGAAGGTCAGGAGAAGCATGGCAGTGGCTGAAGAATGAGGGAGCTGGGGACAAGCTGGGGTTGGAAACCATGCAGAAAATAATGGCCCACCGCTCCCCAGGCGGGTTTGTAAAGTCATTCACATATCTTCAGTTAACCAAATTCACAGAGTAGTGAGGACAGATGAAAACACACATGCTGGAGGTCTTAGCAGGAGGATGAAGACCAGTAGGAGGGCAGGCAAGGCCAGGCCACGACCTTGCGGTATCTGGAAAAACAACAAGTGCTCAGTGTTCAGTACTGAGAGCGTGACACGTGCCAAAGAGGAGGCTTCGCGAGTTGGGGTGACCAGAACCACACACAGTGAGCTCCACCTCTGACCCTCTGTCCCCACCCCAGGAACCCCCAGCCTTTGTCAGTACAGGGTCAAGCTCCAAGGAAGGGAAAGTGAGCCAATTGGGAGGGACTCATGGGCCTGGGGCCTCCAGGGTAGCCTCCTGCTGTGGTCCAGGAGGGTCAGGGCCAGCCCTGTCCCTCAGCCCTCTGCTCGAGGCCCACCCACCTTGGAGGGACAGGTCACCAGGGGCACATAGGACTAGAGGTCCTAAATTTGTTTTCTTTGTTTTTAGCGGCTTTGGGGATTAAACCCAGGGCCTCTGCACTGAGCTACACCCCAGCACTTTTTTTATTATTTATTTTGAGACAGGGTCTCATTAAGCTGCTAAGTTACCTGGGCTGGGTTCAAGCTTTCCAAATTTTTTAATCTCCTGCCTCAGCCTCCCAGAGGGCTGAGATTGTAGGCACATGCCAACAGACACAGCCCAGAAACTTCTGAGCGTTTCTACTGAAACAACCAGAGAGAGCAAACACTTCTGTGTACAGCACTGCACCATGCTCTAGGTCCATATTACAATGGGAGCAGCCCTTGTGTCTCCTTCGTGGCTGGGCTGGCTTCCATGAGCCGTAACAGGGGCTACAGGGTAGCTCTGTGGTAGAGCACTTGCCTCACACTCTGGGAGCTTTGGGTTCCAACCCCGGCAGCACTAAGGGGGAAAACAATTCTTGGTGCGTTTCATGATGAGAACAAA